>VDFB02141231.1:0-33866 GCA_007258455.2 Sequoia sempervirens
TCAAATATTCATTAAAAAATTATCAAAAAATATCTAGTCCTTACTACATACTATTATCTAACTTCTGACTAGAGCAATTTTAAAAATACTACAAAAAAGTCCACCGTGCTTGGTCACACAAGAGTTGCTATGTTATGTTTTTCTGACAGAAACAACAACAATTTGTGTGTGTCCCTCTTTTGAACCCCTTAATCTCAACCATTTTCAAAATAAATTAGTAGTTTAGAAAGTAGACTCGGAGCACTGCGGTCCTTGTTTTTGTTCCATCAAAAAATTTTGAGTGTAGCTATCCTCAATTTCACGTCCAAAGTCAGTATTTCCTGATTTCAGAAAAAAAGTGGCCACTTAAGCCCCTTTTTTGGGAACCATCTTGGTGCACTTACCCGGTTATTGAATTAATATTCTGACTATGGAAATGTATTATGTGTAATACATATTTTTTTGAATAGCTAACTATCATGGGAATATGTTAGTGGATACAAGTATATGTTCAATCCCCTAGGCAAAGGGGAAGTATCACTTAGGAGAAGATCTTGGTCGAGTAACTAGTAATGCAACCTATCTAAGCTTACACACAATCACAGTAGTATGGTTGAGTCAATTTATTATGTGGGACATAGGAAAGTCATCCTTAATTGATGTGTTTGCATTAGTAAGGGGCTTGACTACTATTGAGTGCATTATTAGGTGATTTTTATCTGTTTGAGCTTGTGATTTCTTTCCTATATTACTATGCTTATATTGATGAGTAGAACATACATGGAATATGTATGTGTACACATATGCATGATGATGATAGACCATATGCATGAAAGAACACATACATAAGGGTACTGACTAGGGAGCAAACCCAAGACACAGAAATACATTTACAAAATAGAGAATAATATTTTATTCAAAAATATGGAACCCTTACATACAGACGATCTCAAATCCTCGAGCTCTAAGATACCTGCAAGCTACAAAAGTTTTAGGAAAAATTACAGAATTACAGAAAATCCCCTTTTCGTAGCATGCAAACTCTTTCCCCAAAAAGTTACCCAAAAATCAGAAACTAGCCCATAAATAGCCCCTTTTCAGTTTGGAGCCAAAAACAACATTCAAGATATGAGTTTTGGTGGTTTGGCCCCAAAAATTACAATTTGAAATTCAAATTTAAATTCACATTAAAAAATTAGCACATTTCTAAAATATGCATCAACTTTCAGAAGCCATAACTTTTAATCCGACCGTTGGATTTTCAATGATAATACCTTTTCGGAAAGCTCTCAAAAAGAAAATTTTCCACATAGTAAGACCTATGGCATCTACTTTGGTGTTTCTGCAAATTTTCGAGCCCATCTGGAACTGTTTAGTGCCTCAAACTGGACTCGGAAGGTTTTTCAAGGCAAAAAGTAGAAACTGGAACTTGAATAACTTTCAAACCATGAATGATCCTGACCTGATTCTTTCACCAAACTGCTCCTTTTTCCATCCTAAACCTTCCCATAAATTTTTTTCTTCCCACACCTTCAAATTCACACCTGCTAAAAATAGCAGTTGACCAGAACAAGTAGAAAAGCAGTTCTGAAAGTTGGAAACTCTTATTCGACGAAAAGGGTATCCAGAAATGTAAAAACATCTATAAAAAGCAAACAAAAGGAAAGCATGTTTTTGGGTGATGCAAGATTGCCCTCACACCACTGGATGCTCCTGCATCAGGTACATAGGTAGACGTATCTATGCACACTTATGGACAGGCTACTTATGCACATGGAACTATCAAATGGACCTTATGACATGCAAATTTATATGTATAGATATATCTCACGTTACAGGCGCTTATCAATACAATAGTAATTTTGTGTATGGATATGGTGTGTAATCGAATGTGTATATATATATAATATACATATATCCATATGTATATATTTATCAATACACACGTATGATTGACAAACAGACATACCCATCCGAATGTATCAATATATGTATACATACGAATACATGTACATAGAGGAATATATATAAATATATACATGTACAAAATTGATATAATTGTTATTACTATGTGAATGACATCTGGTTTGTATTTATTTGTATGTCAAATCTATACATACTTTATTAGCATAAGATATATATAAATATATATTTTAATATATATATATACATATACATACATATGTGTTGATATACATATATACATGTATATGTAAATATATGAATATATACTTAAATATAATTATAATCTTGGGGATCGATTAACTTATGCAATGCTTTTGAGGCTGATTTATTACATAAACATAGGCCAAGAATATATAACATGTACAAGAATGTTAAAAGCTAAATATAATACAAATTGGCAATGTATAAGGGTCGAATTATATGCAATATAATTTGCAAGAAATTAAGTCAATTTGGAGAGCAAGACTTAGTTGATGCTTTATGATATAATATCTTTGACTTAGTAAACTGTAATTACTTGACACATCTTATCATAGATTAAATATCAATAAGTAAATGCAAATACATAATGAAAGGATAAGTTACAATAGAGCCATGAATTAGTCAAAGTTGTTTTATGAGACAAAGCTAAATATAATACAAATTGTCTTAGTTTATGAAAGATTGATTCTTAAATGCTTTATTTAGTCTATTGAGATTACTTACATTAGGGAAAAATAGTATTTTCTTTGAAAGAAAAATAGAAGTTGTTTATGTTATTTTGTGAAGTGCTTGTAATTACTCCATAATAGGAGGAATTGTTTGACATAAGTATTAATATACTAGATATGATTAAACAAGGGTAGCTTAAGGGTTACTCGTAGCTAAGTTATTTGATTATAATAGATAGCTAGTGGGTTACTCCTAAGATTGTTAATCCAATGAAGGGAGGGAACTTTAATATATGCTTTAAGAGTAGAAATACCCTAGAGTATGTAATATTAATGATAGGTTAATTTTGGGGTTAAATATTACCCATGGGAGGGATTACCTATACATAAATTATAGTGGCCTTAAGTCAAAATGAGCATAAGTAGTGTAAGTGAACAAATGACCATCACTCGAAGTACTAAGTGAGAACACTTTGGCCAAAGTAGTGTGATTTCCTTTGGCTCCACTGTCAGTTCACCATGTCCATGTAGTGCATGCTTGTTGCAATTTGTAGGGTTACAAGTTCTAGTCATGTAGGGAACAACACTAAGCTCAGTGTGGTTGTTGTACGAGGTTACTCCACCAATCTCTTCATCGAAGGGTAGGGCCATCTATCATATGATAGATGTGCAAGGGACAACATTTGATTCTGTGGTTGGTGGAAAAAAACTTGAGTGATGGTTCTCCTCCTCACCAGGTGATAGAAGATCAAGGTTTTGAAAGGCGTAACTTGGAGGTCATCTATATATATTGCTCTGAAGCTTGGGTGAGCTATGTATGTAATTGTGTAACTTCTTGGAATATTGTAATTTGTGAAATTATTATATTGAAATGGAATCCTTGTTGTATATTATTATGAAATCTTTGTTCATTTGTTCTCAATAAATATTTTTTTTGTTTGTTGCAATGGCTTGTTACATAGTTTATTTACTCATACAGTGAAAAATTAGTAAAAATTACTTTAGTGAATGATTGGAATGTTACATGATTTATATCTTTTCCATCTTTGGAAAAATTTTGATAGCATAACCTCTATGAATAACTCTCCTCACATGACTCATCTATCAAAACACCTATATATAGAGAGTATACAGTTCCTAGGACATAAGTTTCCTCAAACCCATGCCCATGCATGAACATGCAACATGAAAGGTGCCACATGCAACAACATGCAATATGCACATGCAAAAAAGAACCTGTCAAAAATGTGCACTTGAAAAGGTGTTTACATTCCAAGTTAACCCAACTAGGAATAAAAACTACATCCATGCACAACTCCCCTTGCAAATAGAAACTTCCAATTTTTGAATTTTTAAAGTGAGCACCAACTTCCACAAAAGTAGAAATCACCAAACTTGTAGGAAGCCAACTTGCCGCCAACTTGTTGTCGTCCTACAACCAGGTCCCACCAATGGACACATGTCACTATAGCACATCTTTGAGATGTTTTAAAACTTCTTTCTCCAATTAAGAACCCAAGTGGCAAGTGGCACAATATCATAATTATCCTTGAATCACAACCAATTCACCATTGAATTACAACCGAGTCCCACAAATTGATTTAACAACTATTATAGTTGGAAACTGAGGACATATTAATATTTACACAAATATTTATCCCAAAAATAATGCTAAGAATCAAAGGTTGAGACACCTTAATCCCAACAATATTATGTAGTTCTTGTATTTGTGGATAGATCATGTAATTCTTTCTCAAATTAATATTGTAAAGTGCATAAAAAATCATTATTTTCTAGTGGCTTCTTATAAAGCTTCAATATATAGCCATTGACTAAGAGTGAAAATCTTACTACATAAATTTAGTTGTTAGTTGAACTTCCCCTTATGATCTTTATACCTTGAGCCATAGAGTAAGGCCTAATCACTTGCATTGAACTATTTTGTCTTGATGAATTGATCATTCCACCATATCCTTTTTTTTTGTATGATCTTAGAATGATGAATTGCTTCCATGTGTATCTCATCTAAAGCAATGAGATTGTGCGACATTTCTTTATGTGCTATAGATATATCCATTCCCAATTACAATATTGTTCTAAGATTTTTGTACTCAAACTCAATTATAAGGATATGATTCTTTCCATACACAAATTCATACGGTGTGAAGCTTCTTGTACCTTTCCAGGTTGTCCTGTAAACCCAAATTGCTTCAAGTAGTCATGCTACCCAATCTTTCCTATGGAGGTGTATTATTTTTGTAAGGATACTCTCTATTTCCCTATTGGTAACTTCCACTTTTCCATTAGCTTGAGGGTGGTAAGGTGTATATTTCTTATGTCTAATCTCATATTCTTGTACTAATTTATTGATCAGATTTGATGTAAATTGAGGCCCTTGATCTATTACTATTTCCTTAGGAACGCCATATATTGTAAAGATATCTTCATAGAGAAACTTAGTAATGTTTCCATCTCTGAAAATTGTAAAGCTTTGACCTCCACCCATTTTGCTAGGTAATATATACAAACCAAGATACATTCCTTGTTATTTGATGTTGGAGCTATAGGACCAATAAAATATAGTGTAGACACTTACAAATGACCTAGGCCTGCAAGCTCTATTTTTACCACTTTCGTCCTAGTATAATTATGACATTTAATTATGTCCTTTGTCCACATTCGACTATTGATTAAATAATTCATAATTATTTAATTGATTCACATCCTTTTATTCTTCATGATTATTACATAAATAAATTTTATTTATTTATTAAATACGTCATTAATTGTCTAAGTCTTCCCCTAATTAAATAAATTTCTTAATTTATTTAATTACGTTTCTTCGTTTATTTCTTCCTGATTATTAAATAAATGAATCTTATTTATTTATTTAATGTCACTAATTCTCATAATTAAATGAATTTATTAATTTATTTAATTACTAATCATATCTTCTAAATTAAATAATTATCTTTAATTATTTAATTGTCAAATTTAACATTTCTCTCATTTTAAATAAATAAATTATTTAAAATGATATCACATTCTTAATTGACAGTTCATTTTAATAAATAATCTGAAAATCGATTATTTATTATCTCACAAAATCCATATTTTGAGTTGATTTAATTCAAATTGGTAACTTTCTTCCAAAAATCAAGTAATTGAGCAAATTATTGATTTTTCAAATCTGATCTTCAGTTCAACTCTTATCTTCTTGATTTTTTTGAATCTCACAAATTAGGCAGTCTTTATCTTCTTGATTTTCGAAAAACTTTATTTTTCTAATTAATTATCTCATTTATTCTCGACCACCGATTTGATTTTCTTAGATGACATCTCAACCACTCACTTAATGATTTTTCCCTAACCCTGATTAGGGATTGTCAAATTAAATCTTGTCCTCTAATTTTAGGTCTCTGTCAAAAGTCGATCTCGTTCGTCCATTCAAAATGATATTTTCTATCAAATGGTATTTTGCTCACATTTTGAGAGGACACACATAAATTTTGTTATTCTGGCGCATAAATACTTAGGTTTACTTGGAATTTTAGAGTCATATTGTCATAGGCATAGGCATAGTTTTATTTAAATCCTTCAAAGCTTGTGTAGGACATAGGCATAGTCAAAGAATTGCTCTTACGTTTGATCTGAGGGCAACATTTGTAGCAAGTTAGGAGGTGCTATGAAGAGGAATCATGGAAGCTTCAACGATTATCTGGTATAAATGTTTCTTCTTTTAGTTTTCAATGTACTTCCTAGTTTTTTGGGTTTATATGCATTTTTGTTTTGCTAACATCTAACATACCTAAAATTTACCCTTAGATACATATAGTTCCCACTTGTCAAATGGTGCAATGACTAGTTGTGGATGAAGTAGCATTTCATCTGTCTTAGTAGGTCATCCCATCTGTTGGCATCTTTCACACCTTCTTGTGTACTTGACTACATCCTTTTGAAGTGTAGGCCAATAGTAACCAATTTTCAATATTTGGAGAGTTGTCCTTTTAGCAGTAAAATTTCCTCCATAAGGTTCATCATGGCATGCCTTCATAATGTCATAGAATTCATTATCCTTGATGCATATTCTCATTATATTATCAGGCCTTGTATATAATAGATATCCAGCTACCCATGAATAAGGAAAACTTCTCCCAACTAGATTTCTTTTTTTCCCTTGGTGAGTGATGTGGTGGTCTTTTCCCTGCAACTAGATAATTGGCTATATTTGCATACCAAGGTGTATGCATAGAGAGGGAAAATAAGTGTTCATCAAGAAATAAATTATCCACAATATCCTCTTTTGATTTTGTTGGCATTCTTGAGAGAAAGTCTGCGACTACATTAGCCTTTCCTAGTTTATCCACAATTGTAATATCAAAACTCTTGGAGTAGCAATAACCATCTTACAAGTCTACCTCTAACCACTGGTTTATTTATTAGTTATATGATTGTTGTATGGTTAGTGTGAATGAATACAAAGTATTCTATGATGCAGTGTTTGAACTTATTGATAGTATAGACCACTGCTAACATTTCTTGTTTTAATTATTGTGTAGTTAAGCTCTACACCTTGAAGATTCTTATTGATATAATAGATAGCATATTCAAAGTTCCCTTCTTTCTATCCTAAGACAACTCTTATTGAAAAATCAGATGTATTAGTGTGTACATGAAAAGGTATCAAGTCTAGTTTGGTCCTCTCAAGACTGTATTCTTAGTAAGTACTGCTTTAAGGGATTCAAAGGCATTTTGGAAAATAGGGGTCCAGTAAAATTCAACATCTTTAGATAAGAGGAAAAATATTGGTAATGTAATTTTACTCAAATATTGAATAAACCTCCCATAGTAACTATCATGACCAAGAAAGCTTCTTACATGTTTTTTCTTCCAAGGAATAGACAAGGTGGAGATCACTTCAAGCTTGTTTGGGTCTACGTATATTCCTTTTTTGGGCACAAAGTGTCCCAAGACCACTCCTTCAATCATCATCATGAAATATTTTTTAGTGAATCAAGGAAGGTTATGATCTTGACATCTTTGCAACACTTTTTCCAAATTATAAAATGCTTTTTCATAAGTATTCCCATAGGTTGTAAAGTCATCCATGTAAATTATCATGGAATCATGAGAAAAATCTAAAAATATACTTAATATTGCCCTTTGAAATGTGGCTAGAGCATTGCATAACCTCAATGAAAAGACAAAATATGCATACAAACCCTATGGAAAGGTAAAATTTATCTTATCTTGGTCTTTTGGAGCTATTTTGATTTGATTATACCCACTAAAAGTATATAAGAATGAAAAATATTGTTTCCGTGCTAATGAATCTAGGACTTGATCAATAAAAGGAAGGGGAAAGTGATATCTTCTAGTTTTTGCAATCAATTATGTAACCAACATATTCCCTCCATTTTCCTCCCTTTTTTGGAATAATCACTAATGGGGACACCATTGGCTATCAGATATTGGATAAATGAACCTTGCATGTAGTAGCTTTTGTAATTCTACCTTGACTATGTCACATACAACTAGGTTCATTCTTCTCTAAGGCTACATCACCAGTTTGTAGCTTTCATTAATGTAATTTTTTTGCATGTATAGGTTGGGATATATTCCTTTCATGTCACGATAGTCCCATGTAAATGTGACTGCATGTGCTTGTAACATTGTTAACAATGAAGACTATTGTGCAACTGTTAATTGATTGTTGAAATTTAATGTCCTATCCGATATAATTTTGATGGTCAAGGATAATGTATTAACAAAAGAAATGTTAATGCTTGTTAAATTAGGATTTTATTTATAGGGCAGTAATGTATGAAAAATCTAAGAAATAGATTTAGATGCATTGGTAGGGTCATGCAAGCATGTTAGACTGTTGTATTGTTGTGGGTCCTTGCTATAGGATTTTTGCATAATTTTTTCAAGTAGTTCATCTTCATCTTGGGTTTCCAACATATGTATATGTTCAATGGTCATTAGTGTTTGCAATGAATATTGATCATCCTCATCTAGGGTAGGCCATACTTTTTGGTCCAAATATGTATGTGGCTAGGTAGGTGGGTAAAGGACTATTTTTTTATCACTTTTCCATTGTAAATGGTCATATTTCTAGACCTACAACCAATAAATGACACTTGAGTGGCCAACCAAGGTATCCCTAGGATTAAGGGGTAGCCTGCAAGGTTTTCTTGAGGTCGTAACACCATCAAGTCTATAGGGTATTCCCATGAGGCTAGTGTGATAACCAAATCTTCTGTAATGCCCTCTACTTTAATAGTGGACCTATTTGCTAGTTGTAAAATAGTAGGTGTAGGTTGGAGATCCATTAAGCGAAGTTGTTTTATTGTTTCCTTTTCCATCACATTTATGGTTGCTCCTAGGTCAATTAAGGTGTTTTTGATGAGAGTTACACTTATTTGAACATCTACTACAAGGCTTCCAAGGTCTGCATAATTAGGGACAACTATATTTCCTAGCATAATGTTAGAAAGCTTCCCTAAAACATGCATATTTTTGGGGTCCTTTTATTTCCTGCATGGATTCTTAATGCATAACTCTCTCATGGTCTTTGTTTAAATTGAAACTTCCTTAATTTTTTTTATCAAAGGTGTTTTTATGCAAAAAACATTTAGTTGTCCTAATAGGTCGGATTCAACATATGAATGATGCTTTTGTATAGTTATTCTTTTAGGGAATGGTGGTTTTGGACTTATGTTTGTTGGTTTAACCTAATTTTTTTCAAGTTCCTTGTATTGTTTATCTATAGTTTTTGTTGGAAGTTCCTCATTAGTTAGCTCTATGATGTGAGGAGATGAAGGCCCAACTAGCATTTTCCCTGAACGAAGGTGGACATCACTCACCTCAACCCCATAGGTAGGGTATTGGATGGTGTCATTAGTATAAGCCTATTGAACAAGCTTATTGTTGGGGTTAGGTGTAGGTTATGTTGGTAGCTGAAGTTATCTTGGTTATGAGGGTGCAACCATGGATAGATTTGGCATTATGATAGTTTGTTGTGGATGCAAGGGTTGTTATTCTTGTGAGTATTTTTTATTTTATTTTTTCCATTGTTGACCTCTGTGCCACTGTGATGGCCATTTGTTTTGTTAGGGTGGCCATTGGGAATTGTAGTTTGGACCCTCATAATGTTATGTTGGCCAAATCTCTTATTTTTTTTTATTCCAACTAGAGGATTGGGTCATTGGCCATGGTAGATTTTGTACATTAGTCCAAGGCTGAGAGTTCCAATTTGAAAAGTTTGAATTACTACCTATAAATGACATATTATAGGTCAAGGGGTCTTGAGGCATAACTTGTCTTGGTTTCCATGGCTTACACTGAGCAATGTAAAATGCTTGGCCTTCTTCATCCTCTAGGTCATGAAACTCTAGCTTCTCTTTCTTTTCTTCAAAGATTCTAGCCAACTTTTTACATTTTCAATTGGTCCTCTTCTAGCAACAGTGTGGACATAATTTTGTTAGGGATACCTCTACTTCTTCCTACTCCTTGATGTGGAGGGTGTCTAATTGGGTACCAAGTGGCTAATTATGTCCTTCATATTCGAGAGGAGATTACTAAGTTCCACCCTTGAAACTCTAGTAGATGTCTTGGTGAGAGAAGAGGTTCTTTGAACCCTAGTCTTCTTGACGAATGATCTAGAGTATTTTATCCACACCTTATCAATCTCGTCAAAAGGAAATTGAGAGATGTCTACTACTCCTATGAGATTTAAAATTCCCATACAATCTTCATGGAATCCCCTTTACCAGTTTTAAGGATTCAACAAAGAGTCTATTTTGATTTGATTTCTCAAAACAAAATTGAACCTCTCAACATAATCTTCCAATGATTCATCTTCTCTCTATGACATCCTATAGATTTCATCCCTCTTTTTGTATGTGCCTCTACAATACTCCTAGTACTTTTCCAAGAATTTCATCTTCATTGTGTCCCACTTGGTAATGACATTCCTTCCCAACCCCAACAACATGCTTTAGTGTAGCTAAAAATAATTTGAGTCAACAAGGATTGTCGTATAGTCATAGCTCTAGTACAACACATCAAACTCAAAAAGAAAGGTGTTTGGATCCTCCATAACCAATCCATAGAAAATAGGCAATGTTGAGGGAGGTATGTTCTTCAAAGTAGCAACCTTTTCTTTGTTAGTTATTAGGAATTCAAACATCATATGCTCTCCTAGGTTATCCATGGCTTCTTCAACCATGATGTCAAAATGTATTCTAAAGTCTCCTTTGTAATAGGTGTAGCTATCAATGTAAGGGATAATTTTGCTTTGTTGATTCCCTTAATATATTCACTCTATCCACTAGTGTCTTCAAATGCTTAGTGTATTGAGGGGAGAAACCTTCCCCAAGTGTCTCTCTACCTTTGCATACAATGGTTCTATCTCTTTTAGTCAATAGTTCCAACACATTGTTAATAAATAGTTTTTCTATTGATTCCTAAATACCTATTTATCCTACTATTGAAACAAAATTTTCTATTCTAATAAAACTTGGAAAGAATTTAAAATATATAGAAGAAACTTGAATTTAGCACCATTCTCAACACCAACACCAAAAATATTGAGCTACCTCTAATGCTTAATTAATTGGTGCTAATGATTATGCACATGGATTAGTGAACTTGAGGATTCCAAAACTAAGAAGATCATCACTCAAGCTAGGGATTCCATTAAATTATCAACCAGGGGATCACAAACTTCGGATAGTGCTAGAAAAATATATGCATTCATGGATCCTAGGCATCCTACATTAACTAAGTATAGGTGAAGAAAACATGTAAATATAGTAAAATATTTTAATGGGAATAAACTGCTACTTCTCAAAATAGAGTAAAGGAATACAAATAACTACCTATTGCTATAAGTACCTAATGTTTAAGACTACAACCAATTAACAGTTAAATTGTAGCATGTCCTAACTTAGTTAGCCTTCAAAATACAAAAAAAATATCAATCTACAAATTCTAATTTAGAAATTGTAATGCATTTATTCATAATCACATAAACTGGAAACTATCAACTAAACTCACAATGCATAATCTAATCTAGCAATCTAAATTGAAGTGGTTCAGTAGCACCTCAAGTGGCCCTTGCTTGAGTTGTTGCTTCCACAAGATCTCATTAATCACTCACTTACTCAACAAAACATGTTATCAAAGTACTTCCTCTTTACTACATTCTAAACATTGAATCGTTACACAAAATCTAACATAAAATCTTAGAAAGTCTTATTTAAGGGTACACATATGATCTTCTTCTTTTCTACAAGATATCCTCCGCAATAGGTTACCCCACTATATAGGGTCTGCAAGGGAGTTTAGTTATCTATGAGCTTAAAAAAACTAAGAACATACATGCCAACTCTTCTGAGGAAGAGGACTAAGTTTCAAAATAGAAAGTAATAACTACTAAAACAAGAGTACAAAAATCAAACAAGGACTCTATACCAAACAAGTTTATTTGTTTATAACAAAAAAAATGCTTAGTATAATAGCTCTATTTTTTATTATAGGGAAAAACAGGTTTTGCTAGGACCTGAAACCCATTACATAATGGTTTTGAAGGGACCTGCAACCCTATCCAAGAAAAAAATGTTGCATCAAAGATAAACCATATACAATCAACAACCAAAAAACAACACTTTGAATATAGTAGGACAACACATGCTACACAAAGGAATTGCAAGGGCCTAAAACCCTTAACCAAATACAATAAGGTTTTACCTGGGACCTTAAACCCTTAACTAGGTTTTTCAGGGACCTTGAACCCAAAAGAGCAAATGACCAGTTACCATCCTCCTCCATGCAACTCCAACTCACATCCAAACCATTAAAATGAGGGCAACCAAAGTTCCCAGTCAATGCAACAACCCATCCAAATTCTCAACTTTGTCACAGGTTGAGGGGATGTTGCCAAAGATTGTGAGTTTAATATTATGCCAAATCAATTATGTGTAGATTTAGGTAGTCACTATAACTACTTCCCTCTGACCATCGTACACTTAGGAGAAATTCATAACTCGCTACAAAAAATTGAGATAAATTATTAATTTATGGTGAATTGTCAATAGTTTTGATCTACCAATTTATTAATAACTCTTTCCCATCAACATTCTAGAGGAAGTTATGAACTTACATGAATACACTAAAAGCACTAAACTATATTTCACTATCAGCACCTTAAATGCATTTCAAGCTTCTCAATTTATGTATCGGTGTTTAATATAAGGTTGCCAACTGTAAGTAATGTGTTGATACTACTTGTTTTGCTTTAGATTGGTGTTATTAACCTGCATAAAAATCTTGATAAGATTAAGTCTCCACAATGCCTAACCGTGCAAACAACATTCACTCCAAAGACTCTAATTGCAATCTCTAGTTGCTAACTATGTGTTGAAATTGATAGTCTTGAGTGCAGTTTAATTCGATAGTCTTGAGTTTAGTTTAATTATTATCACACTACATACATATAAATGTATATTTGTTGTTTTAAATCATTCTTCCATACCAAAAGAGGAAATTCTTGTAGTATTCAAGTCTTGTTAGGAAGGCAGGTTGAGGACTATGAGTTTCTCATTTTGTCTTGGTCTACTTTTAGACCCTCTAGATGAATCTCCTCTTATGTGTCAAGTCTTCTTTCCCTTTTGTGATATTGTGCACTATTTCTTCATGCTCTATCTATATAAGCTATTTTTAATATGTGTTGTGCAATTTTATTATAGTGCTACACAATCATTTAGTTTATTCTAATATATTTGCATATTATATTTATTTTTTCTTGGTAAATCACTGCTAAGGGGCAGCACCCTAAATGCTTTTGACTGGAGCTATGAACCAGTGAGACCACATTCGGGGGCCTCATCCCATTTGGTGGTAATACATGATATTTTTTCATGTTTTTATTGGACATATGAACCTTTATTGTTTCTATTATAACACAAACTTACTATTGATACTCCTAGACAATTATATATTCTAGCAACAATATATTTAGCATAGAATGTGATATATTAGAAAAAGGAAATTTGTACAAATATGTGTGTGTGTGTGTGTGTGTGTGTGTACATGCATATATGTATCTATATGCATGTTATTAATAGTGAACGAGATCATCTATTTCAAATTATAGATATAATAGACAAGTAAGTTAGGTGATTCTTCTTTGATGTTTGAATAATGAAATTTTAGATTAATTATTTTCAATAATTTAGAAGTAAATTAGCTTCACTATATATTCAATGGTTGTATTATTGATATTGTTGCTTTTAAGGTGTATTATGAGTTAATTTTTGGCTAATGGGATGTTATCATTTGTGTTTGTATAAAGGGATCCTTTGTGTAAGGTAGATATTAATAGTCTTCTAGAGGCTTGAAAAACCACACGAACTCATTTGACTGAAAAATCCAATGAAATTGTTCGATGAAATATGTATAATTTGATGTATCGTCGGGTGCTTGTAAAATTTGATGGGTAATTTTCAATTTTTTGAAAGTTTATCCCCGACCTTCATCAAAATGTCAATGAACTTGGGGTTCGTCGAAATGTTGGCTATCATTTTCGTCAAAGTTTTGACAAACATGAAAAATAGAAAAAAATCAAATTGTGGCTGACATAAAGAAAAGTGAGTTCATGCCTGATTTATTGCGACAGTGTTTTGCTCTACTTAAGATAGTTTGTGGAGAACTAAGGACGATTTTCTTGGGAAAAATAAAAATAAAATTCAAGAAGATATCACCAGGTTGAGGGTAGTCATTGTCTTTTTGCATAATTCAGTTGTGAAGTCAAATTTGTAGTTCTAGGTTTGAAAATCATATTTTAAAGCAACATCTCATCAGATTTCATTTTTAGAGGTTTAGGGTTTTAAGAATTTCATGCCCAGATTTTGTTGTGTGGAATGACCATAAGATCACAACCAAGGAACAGATTCTTGTGACTGTAATTATGTGATCCATATCTCTATTGGTCATGTGGCACAATTGTGCTATAACAAATATAGGATGCATTCATATGTGACCCAAGTTTAATGTGGCTATGTTGTGATAGAAATGGAGGCACTCATATAATGTAGTTAATTTAGGTTGTATAATGTAGGTGTCAATCATCATTGGGTGCATTCAGGTTGTCTCAAGTTTAACAGGTTAGAATGTAATTATAGCATGATCGAAGAGTGATTACCTCTTGCTGCAATAAAGAGCCTATAACTCTAGTTGATATGCAGAGTGGTTGTGTTATATCAATTATGTAGTGCATTCAAGCACAACCCATATTTAATGGGCTATTCTAGAGAGTGGTCAAGATTTTCTAAACCTTATGAATGTTACTTGACATATATTTGCATAATATCAAATTCCTTCATAGGCTTTTGAAGTATTAATGTATCCTATATAGGGTTTATAATGATTTCTTTTAATTTAAAAAATAAATAAATGATGTATTTCCCTGTAATTAGATAATGTGGAGATCTCCTAAATATGCCCCAACACACTATCCTCTTTGGCCCTGTATTCATTACTCCAGCTACTAGGGTTTTGCATGTGACATCTTTAATATCTTCATGACCGTGGCTTTTAAATAGATCTCAGTCTTTGTTTTAATCCTTTTCATGATAACCCTTGAGTTCCATAATCCACCTTCAATCTCTTCTAAGAACAGTGTCTTAAGCTAGACTGAATAGTATGCATATAAAGCAAGTCCTTCATACCTGCCATTGTTCCAAACCACCACTCACTACCTTGCTTAAAATGTTGCCTCCATAAGCACAATAACATGTTTTAAAATCATGGTTGCCAGTGATTGACCATTAAGGTCACGACTTTCATCATGAAGATACAATGATATTTTTGTCTTCAAACTCAAGGCATTATGCAAGATAACATTGTGAATTGTTTGTTGTGTACAATTTGATTTTCTTGCACATTTACTGCTTTGCTAACTTCCTTTAAGACTGGGTATTGCACTCTTAGTTGCAATCTCAAACAACTCACTCACTATCACTTGAAGATTCCTTTCATGAGCATCATTCTATAAAATCAAACTGTGCCCTATAGACTGCCTACTTACTACAGGGGACTCATTGTTTCATGGTATTGTAGTTCTTAAGAGCCTTCAACCTTATTGAAACTACTTCACAGTCCACAAGGTATTATTCACTATTCTCCCATCTTTGATGAGTCTCCAAACATTGCTTAAACATGCAATCCACTACCTCCATTATACATTAATGGCTAAGAAGAAACATTGAACCTATGATTACCACTGTTACTTCATTTGGAAAGTCATTCCCTAATTGCATTTGCCTTGTCTAACACTACCAAAAGCATTTGAAAAACCCTTAAGGTCAGTAAGGGGGTAAGGAAACTCATTGTTAAAATCTCCATTTTACTATGCAAAGTTTGAGCTTTATTATCTTGTCACTGCTCAGCCTCTTTTTGACTGTCACATCTCAAGTGACTGTCATTCTTCTTACCATAGATTGTATTTACAAATGTCACTAAGCTACATAGTGTGCTTGTTATTGGCTACAATCTTTAGATTGCAAGATTTTGTTATTACCTACAATGTCTCAATCTTTCTGGTATTGCAACCTCACTAATCAACTATAGTTATTGTTTATGTTTCTATGGAGGCCTAGGGTTTGTACCCTAATCATGCTCTTACCAATGCTTCTGTTATTTTTTATTAGGGCTCTCTCAATGTTGAGGGCCCTAGGGATAAGCTCATCATAAGAAGTGACACATTACATCTTTAACTAAAAGGATAAATCCGTATTGACATTAGCAATGATGATTCTGACTTGTTGCTCCTGAGGAATGGGTCACTTGCTCTTACTAGCTAGCTACCTCCATCGTTGTAAGAAGTTTGCGATCAAGTTCAATATTCTGATTTTAGGAGTCTTAACGATTGGAAATCATAGTGAAATCAGAATTTAATAAGTTTTGGAATTAGCATTTTAAGTGTTTTTTGGGGTCATTAACTTCAGACTATCTTCTCTTTTGCAGGGGTGGTTGCAAGCTAAATGTTTTTGGTGTAAAATATCAGAATTATTAGATTATGTTACCTATCTATGAATAAAAATTATTGGAGTGTGAGTTTGATATTTTTTGAAAATCTAAATAGTCAAGCTTGGTAAAGAAAAATCATGTCAGATAATATTAGTCTAGAACAAAATGAAGAGACACGTGATAGATTGTGGGCTAGATTGAAAAGAAAGGGTGATTGGAAATGTTATTGTCCTTGCAATAATTGCAAGGGCTTAAAAATGAGATGAATTTTAATCACAACAACTGAGAAATAGTGTAGGCAACATGGTCACATTGAAAGGGGGCATGATTATCGTCCATTGGTAATTTGTTTATTATATGTGTTTATATTGATTGAATTTGTAAATTTTTATATCATTTTTACATTTTATATATATATATATAATCACTTGATCATGATCATGGTTTATTTGTGTCTATCATTATTATAAAGGTGGGGCACCCTAGGGCAGATGATATGGATTATCATGGCCCAGAGAATTTAGTTTTGCAAGCGGATGAACATGGAGCTGTGAATATCGAAGATGAAGTTAATGATCCTATGGAAGAAGATGATCATGTACCAGAAAACACAGTTGAAGATGATGGTACAAGTACATTGATCCATGACACATTTAGTGGCAGAGCTGATCATGATGATCAAGATGACTTTGATGATGTTCATGATTTACCTATACTTGAGAAGGAATACGAGCCCTTTTATGAAGGCTCCCAAACAACTCTTCTCTCAGTTGTATTTTTTTTGTTGAACTTGAAGGTTATGAATGGTTGATCAAACATAACAATCTCACAGATGTTAAGGTATGTCATATATGTCATATTTTTTCATCTATTTTAATTGTTGTTAGTTTATCACTAGTAAATAAATGATGAAATATGTACCATTAATATTCTTTATATGAACAAATTATTTTTTGTTGAAGATTAATTGGTGAATTTTTGTTACCACTATCAAATATTTTACCTCGCTCATACCAAAATTTATGTGCCATTATGAAAGATATTGGAATGGAGTATCAAGCAATAGATGCATGTCTCAATGATCATATTATATATCATTAATAACAGGAATTTGCAATAGGATGCCTAGAATGTCATATCAGCAGATATCGAATGGATCAACTAACAAAAAAGGTGTCTCGCAAGGTTCTTCATTATATTCTCATTATTCCACGTATGCAACAATTATTTAGGTGCGAAATCTTAGTGCAATTTATGGATTACCATGCATGGAATAGAAGTGGAGATGATATTCTTCAAATTCCTGCTGATGGTTCTGCATTTAGGGACATGGAGGAAAAATGGCCACATTTTAAAGAAGAACCTCATAATCTCATACTTTCATTGGGAGCGGACGGTGTCAATCCATTTGGAGAGCTGAGATCTATTTACTCAGTGTAGCCTATTTTTGTTATCAACAATAACATTCCTCCATGGATGTCAATAAAGAGGGAGCACATAATGTTGTCAATGATTTTTCCAGGTATTTGTTTACATCAATTTTCTTTAATGTAGTAGCATTTCATTTGTCTTATTTTTTGCATAATGACTTATTTTTTTTCATTCAATAGTCATGTACATTAATTTATATATATTGCAATAAAATAGTTATAATAATTATGTAATGTTTATGTTCATTCAACTAGGTAAGTAACAAGTTAAAGATATGAATGTATATATTGAGCCTCTGATCGACGAGTTACTAAAGTTATGGAATGGCGTCACTATGTATGATGTCTCTAGACTAATAGGACAAAGACAATTCTAATTCCATGTAATGCTTGTATGGACAATTCATGATGCCCCAGGGCTAACACATTTTTTTGGTATGTTATAACATTCGACTGCACTTTAAAAATATTTAATTTGATGAAGTAGATATCATGCATGTTTTTAAAATAATCTAATCATTATATATAATTAAAAAAATTGACATATTTAATCCAATTATATATGATCTTGCAAGTCTTCAAATAAAGGGAAAATTTGCATTTCCA
Organism: Sequoia sempervirens; assembly: GCA_007258455.2. NCBI lineage: Eukaryota > Viridiplantae > Streptophyta > Pinopsida > Cupressales > Cupressaceae > Sequoia > Sequoia sempervirens. Next base: position 18,665 of record VDFB02141231.1, read on the forward strand.
ATTTGTGGTCCAAAGATGAAATCTCGTCGTTCAACAAGTTTAGGAAAGCATGTGTTTGATGAGTATAGACACTTCCTCCATAGAAATCATAAGTATCGAACTACTGAAAAATATTTTTTCAATGGGAAAGAGGAGACTACATCAAAACTACGAAGAATGACACCTCGTCTATAGAAGTTGGAATATAATAGAATTAATCATCAAGGTTATACATCAGATCAAATTGTTTATCTATCATATATGATATGCTTTAAATTTTCATTTTTATATTGTGTTGTTTTTACTCATGTTGTAATTGAAAATGATTGTCGTTGTTAATTTGTTTAACTTATATGCTTCATAAAGGTCATCAAGGCATTAATGGCCAGCTTCCATAGGGACTGAAAAGTTATCCTAGACAATTTAGTAGGTTGCCCTACTATGAGCAGCTACAAACTATGCATTTATTTGATACAATGCATATCAGAAAGCATATAATAAAAATGTTATGAAAAATATTGGATGGAAGGCATGACAAAAAAAAAATTGTCAAAATTTGTAATGACATTCAAGAAGCCAATCATGCAATGAAAAATGTCATTCAATTAAATAGCGATGGAGACCAAATTAATATTAGTGCCCTTCCTTGGTTATTAACAGAGCAACAAACAAATGCTATAAAATAAGTCACTCAAAAAAATTCAATTTCCCATAGGATTTGTTGTGAACATAAACAATATAATAACAAACAAAGGTGAATTTGGGTCAAGGATGAGAACACATGATTGACATACCTTCATTAAGGTAATTATTCTGGTATATTATATACACTTGTATAATGCATGTATTTTTTAGTGTATTGTGTTTACTACTTTTGGAAAAATAATGAAAAGATCATTTTATAATTGTTGCAGTACTTTCTACCTCTATCTCTCCCAAACAACTTTGACAACAATGTTAAGCAAGCTAGATATGATCTTGAAAAATACATGAGGTAAGTAATGAGATTTGTTCAATTCATTGTATAGATCTTATAATTTCCATTTGTTTTACTTGTTATGTAATATACTATATATTTTTGTTAAATCTCATTAATATATTTGTGCCTTGAATCACTTGTAGATGGTTATCATCTAAAGAAATCCATAAAGAAGATATAAATTATTGGAAGAGAAAAATTCCTCGTCTAATATGTGAAATGAAAAAGTGTCTACCTTCAACATTTTTCAATACACAAGAACACTACCTCATACACCAAATTGAGGATATTGAATTGTGTGGACCTATTCACACAAGGTCAATGTGGATGGTTGAGAGACACATGAAATTTTTGAAGGCTTTGGTTAGACAAAGAACACATCTTGAGGGTTCTATGGTGGAGGGATATATGGTATACCAAACCATGGTGTACATTAGTGAATATCTTCCTAAGTTTGCAACAAAGATCTATGTAGATCGCATTTGGGATCCCAAATCCATTAACAAATTCAAAAGGGAGTACCTGATGGGGAAAGGTTGATTGAGGAAAGTGAGAGGTAATTATAAGATGGTCATGGAGATTAATTGGAATAAATTTTACATATGATTTTTATGTATATTGTACTTATTTAATTTTTAATCTTCAATATACATCAATTATAAATTAAGGTCGTATACTGTGGTATTTAACTAATTATATGCCATTTGTGAATTTCAATTTTTTTGATACAGTTGGTCGAGAGTGGGATGCACTACATTTGTACATTGCCAACAATCTTGATTGAATGATGGTATGGATTGAACAATGTCAACAATTAACATGGGAAGGTGTGGCTTCATTGGTTAAAGAAGCTCATCGTAATGGAGATTCCAATGTTACACAAACAGAAATTCATTTAGCATATGGTTGAAGAGAAACAAGTACGTATAAATATATTAATCACCCATATTATTTAATTATTTTTAAGTATATTGATGTATATATATGTTGAGATTGTTTTCTTTGCATACATTTGACCAAAAATAAATATGTTTATCAATTGACAATATTGCAATTATTTTTACATGTTTGACATAGTGCAGGTGAAACACCACAAGGCTATGTGGTGCAATGGTCATAAATTTCGAATCAAAATATTGGATGACATGAAGAAAACTTATGATTCTGGTATAACTACAATATTTTAGGTGACTAATGTTTCATCTAGAAGCGACATACATCCAAAAGTCTCAGAAAATCGATATTGTGGGATTTTGGATGATATTCTTGAGTGTGACTTTAAGTCCTTCAGATTAATTATGTCCGTCGTCTTATGGTACAAGCTACGATTGAATAAAAATGATCTTGAGAGAACTATTATTGAACATGATAATGAATTTACCATGTTTAATACAAGGTTGATCGAGCGATCTAGAACTGAGCCCTATGTTCTTCCAAGCCAATGTGAGTAGGTATTTTACTCAGAGGTTCCAGGTAAACCGGGTTGGTCATTTGTTGTTAGACATGATCCAAGAGAAAGGTCAGTAAAGTATAATGTGGTGGAATAAGAAGATACCGAAGAACTAGAAGATGATCTAGATGATGATTGGGATCAACAGTTAGTTGATGATGTCCCTAACGAAGATGTCGAAGAGGAGAAACTAGATCATGAGGATGTAGGAGTTAATGTGCATGAAGATGATATCCGTGTGGATGATGACATTATCAAAACTGATATCGATGACAATGATGATGATATGACCAATCCTTAAAATGTCGAATCTAGATCAGATGATACAGACAAAGAGTTGAATGAAGAAGAAGATCAATGACATTGAAATGTATAAGTTATGCGATTATATTATCTATTTGATATTAATTTCTTGATAGGATTATATTTGACTTATGTGGTTACATAATTAATTCATGATGTTTTTAATTTTTATGCCATTATACAATTAATTTAATGATGTACTTTTTAATGTTTGAAAGGTCAAAAAATTAAAAAAAATCAATAGTGATGTTAACAACCTTGAAATTAGTGTGTTTTATATTTCATGTGATCATAAAATATTAAAAAGTCAGTTGTAGAGGTGGTTGTTCAGTGGTTGACATGTATGTTGGTTCTTTTTACAATGTAACTAGGTTTGTGTTCTAATCTACCTATGGAATTGCCAATTCCAATCGAAGGAAGCTCAAAGGACCTAGACCAACTGACGAGGACTTTAAAAGCCTCCTATAGCCTCCTACACTTCGGGCTCTGCAAGACTCGGGAGGGTGATCCCTTAATGTGTTTACAACTTCTGCACTATTATGATAAACAACATTAACAATAGCAGATGATCTCACTTAATAGCTCAACACGATAAGATAATATCATCTAGAATTGGCTGTTTATAGACCATATCAACTATCTAGAGCATGAGATAACTAAACGCAATCCATTGTATAAGATAGTCAATGATTTTCAATTTGTAGCAAGCTCCAGGAAAAGACAAACAAATACTAAACTACACTAATAATTGCAACTTAGATCAGTGCCATATATCCATTACAGGAGTCAAATTCATAAGCATCTAGAGGTTTATAACAGATTTAATACATCACATATAATATCCCTAACAATATTGCATTACAATTTCATCAGTATGCATTCTAACCCAGGACTACTTATCAAATCCTTATACAACATATATCCACCTATAATCCCATTCAAGAATTTTGATTAATTCCTTGAATTAAAGCTAAAATAGAATCATGCACACCATAATAGTGAGATGGATAAAACAACCCTGAGTTATTTCATTCAAAGTTCAAATATGCATTTGCAATGGATGGACATGAGCTTGAATTTTCATTTCAACTCAAGTGCTAATACTGTTATACAACATTAAATCTGTATGAACTCAAAACCTATTACAGAATGACTCAAAACCTAAATTGTAATTCTCTAAAACCATCGGACTTTACAATTCGCTTTGCAACTTCACCTAGACTCGACAAAAATTATCTAACTTGCTAACCCGTACTTCTGGCCTTGAAATCCTTCTTATAGAAAATGAAGGAGCAAACAAGCACCAGGCCATAAAGTACACTTGTCACCAGTCAATTGGAGCACCTAGTGATATTCCAAAATTTGTTACAACAGCCACCACCTTGAAAAATATTCTTGTTCATCATATCAGCTGAGGAACATTGATACAAAAAACTACAAGAAAATTGCACTGAGAAAGTCGTCAACACAAAACTGGAACCGTTACAACCTTAGCATTTGATCTGCCACCAGTTAGTAGTTCAATCCTTTTACTCCTCCCCAGTCAAATATTTAGCTACCCAATTTTGGTACTCATCATCAGTCGGCCAATCAAAATTAATTACCTCATCACCTTGGTATTATAAGGTGTGTATTTTATCGCTACCAGATTCACATCCCTTTCAAAAGATTCAAAAAATGAGCTGGTACTAATGATTTTGTCCATACAGCTCACCAAAAAATCATAGTCTGAGTCATCACAAATTGAATTGATTTGATCATTGATGGCCTCATTTGCTTGAGCCTACCATTGTTGAAATGACCTGATTTTCCCCTGCTCATCAATTATATCAGGTAAAAATGTGTTACCCCAATCATTTAAATTATTCACCAGCTCCCTAATCTTCCTACTCAAGTCATCTGGTAAAGTCTGAAAACCTTGCAATGATTTTACTAACACATGAGTAGGCTTTAATGATTGGGGCCTATTATTTATATCAAACCTTAAGGCCTTATACATGATATCCAGATCACTGGCCCTAGGGATCTAATTTTCAATTATTGGTATCGCTACTTCCTGATCCCTATCAATATTCTTTATTGCTGCTAATAACAAAGAATATAAAGAATGTATAGATAGCAATTTTCTATCAACCTTTTCATTTAAATGCCTCAAAATAGTAGTAACAATTTCCTTTTGCTTTAAGAGAGACCCCTCCTCACTTTTCTTTAATGATGCTTGCAATTCATCAATTTTTTGCAAGAGTTGCTTCTTTGTAGGATTGACAAAATGCTTTGCTTCTTCTTCAATTTCCTCTAAAGAAAGGGTGAGGATAGGATTCTGACTAGGAGATCCTAGTGTGGAAACAATTGGAGAAGCAGGAGGCACTGACCCTACTATGGAAGGTAATGTACTAGTTCCTAGAACACTTTATGTCTCCCCAATCTTCTTATACCTAAACCTCTCCACTTCAGTTTGCAACTCAACATTTTTCTGCTACATCTTGTTGTACTCCTCAATCAAAAGGACAGTCAAATTAGTGGCCTCAGTGGTTGAGGTCTCTGAAGCTCTCTTTATTATCAATCCTCCCTTGAAATTTGGATTAATATCAGAAAAATTTATTTTTCTCCCTTGTGGGGCCAATGCCCAAATTTTTAAAGTTTCATATTCCTCACTGAAAGTAGAGTTTTGCAATGTTGCCTTGACCTCTTCTTTAGAGTCTTGAAAGGGATTCTTAGACTTCATAATAACATTAAAGACTACTGCATTTGTAATGTCCCATTCAGGAAGAATTAATACACCATCCTGAGTCACCAGTTTTCTTCCTTCTTTACGAGTGATGTTCTTGAATTCTTCCATTAATTCAACTTTTACCTCCTCATCATTCTCCTAGTCTGACCTGTCAGGCCTTAGTTCTCTTCTCTGCCTACATTTATCTTGATACTCTTCAAACTTGATCCTTCATACCAATCTCAAGAATACAAGAGTTTTTACAAATGTATTGTCATCTAGAAATTCCTTGCATGCCTCCATTCTTGCATCTTGTACACTTTTACCTTTCATATCTAAATTAGATAAAACTAATTCAGCTAGCCTAGGAGGGGAATACATACTAACTTCCATGTCTTGATCAGTAACAATAATCTCATCCATCAAATCCTGCTGTGGTTGATCAATTATTTTCCTCTTAGGGCTTGGCTCAGATGGTGGTGATGAGGGATTGTCTTCCAGTGATGATTCTAAATCAATAATTTTTATTTCCCTAGACACTTTGAATTTTGGACTTGGTTGTGGAGGCACTTTCATAATCTGTTTTCCTTTTCTGTCCAATTCTTCTTCATCACTGCTACTATCCTTTTTCCTCCTGTAAATGGGCCACCTTTCCGTAGGATGGTATGCTGGCCTTGATTCAATTGGTCTAGCACCTTGCTCTTGTAAACACAGACTCAATTCTAAATTTACCTTTTTTGTCCTCAATGTGCCCATAATTTCTTTGAAGTTTCCCATCAAAAAATCAATTTTCTTATGGTGAGGACTAAACTCCAACAGTGGATCATATTTCGGATCCATTTTTTGCACAACATCTAGTAGCTTACCATAAGCTATCCATTTCTCCTTGTTCAACTCTTGTCTATTTAAATCAAATTCATTTCTAATCAAGTATTCAGGGAAATTGAACTCATGCACAAATTTTTCAGTTTTTATTCTTTGTTTGAAAAGAGCAAAGAAAACCTCAAGATCATGTTGCCACTTTGGTCCACACCTCAAATGGTAATCATCAAAGAAATTATCAAAATGCGTCTAGCCTCTTTTTAAAAATACAAAATCAGACACCGCTGTATAATCTAGGAAAAATGTTCCCTTACCCCTTCTAGTGAGGTTGTTCTCATGAATACAACCTATCTTCCACATAACTTCTACAAATCCCACTCTTGGTAGCACATTGTATGGCAGTATATGAGGGGCTCCCTGAAAACCATATACTCTCAAGACAATGCTGACTGGGTATGGGATAATGTCACCCTAGTTATGGTAAACCTTCAATTATGGCTTCCTCTCCTTTGGCCTGAGGAAATCATGTAATTCCTTAGGGATCCTAGGTATATTCACCATTAATCTAGCCCTTAATCTCGAAGCAAAACAATTATTAAATTGCACATAACTAGTGCTTTCCTTATTATGAGATAAATCTGCAGCCCATATCTTTACTGGCAATCTTTCTCCATCAACTAATTGCCTTAATTTCATCCTCTCAAAGAAAAATTTAGCATTCTTAAACAAAAAAATATGCATTAGCATAGAATACCAAAAGAATTGAGTCTCGGTATCATTGTTTTTCAGCTTTGATAGCCTTTCATGCATCCTCTTAGCCAAGAAAAAAGTGAAGTCATAGGTCATAAAGAAGTTAGGGTGTTTTATTTGCACCCCCATGAACATATAAGCAATGGGCATTACCGTACCAAGACTGAAAACCAAAATATAACATAAAGAATAGAAAGTGGCTAGGAAATGGTTTGCAAAACAATTTAATTTGAAAGGTTCCTAGTCATTGGGGCTAATATGAAATTTTGAACCTCCTGCCCTAGCCAGATGAGGTGGAAGCAACCTTGCTCTAAAAAGAGATTTCAGCTTTGCATACTCCTGCTTCATTTCCTCAAGGTTGATAGGAACCAAGTCTTCGCTCGGTTCACTCAAGTCAAAAATATGTTAGACCTCTTCTCTATTAATGCTCAATAGAACCTTTCCATCATTGTCCTTGATTATCCGTGTAACAGGGTCATGTCTTGTGGCCACTATCCTAAGTAGGTCTACATCAGAGAATACATTTGGTACCACCAGCTTCCCCATATCATACATCCATCCATTTGAAAAAGGGTGAGGAAAATTCCTCTGTCCGTACCACAATCTAAACAATTCCAAGCCAATGAGGGGAACTCTAGCATTGGCAATGTTGGAGCAATTATACACTAACCCTTCCCCCAGGATTTTCCCTCACATTAGGACCAATCCCTTCCTCCTATCATTCATTGACAAGGGCGATTGATCTAGGAAATTATCATACAAGTTTCATTTCAAATATTCAGTCTGGCCAAAATATTGCTTGGGTGGTGTCATCTCAGAAAAACTAGGGATTCTTTACAACATTATAATTCAGATAGCTAGGAATAACCAGAGATAGAAAATTATAGGACAAAACAATGCAATTTCTCACAACTATAATTAAACTATAGCCCTAACACATTCATCAAAAAGCTCACAGCACATCTAGCTAATCCTTTCCCGAATTCAAATGCAAAATGACTAGGAAGCACAAAAAATAAACTCACGGCTTTGTTCGCAAAACTCCCAAATTTTGGCTACAAAAACTCGCAATTCTACCTTTGGCTCTAAAACTGCTCCGCGAAATAGTTGAATGCTTTGTGATACAGACCAAGTAGGAAAATTGATTTTATTGTTGATCAAATTACGCTAGCAAGTGTCTCATCCACCATTAAAGCTCAATTTCATGCTGCATGAATGAATCCAACCATATTTGATGCAGATTTAAATTCGAGCTATCGATTCTTTAGCTTGATCAAATCATCGACGACCACCTTCAAAACAAACTGACACAATTGCCAACACGGTGATAAGGGGCCCACCTTACCATACACTATGAAGGAAGTCCACATGGCAGTTGCCCACTATATTACAATCCTAAAACTTCTGATCGCATGATGGCGGGCAACCGTTGATCCTAAGCATCAATGATCTCATTCCTTTAACACAGTCTCCAGCCATGTTATTAACCTTCGAGCAGCTTTCCAGTGAAATTATAACATATTCGTCAATTTAGAACATGTTTGTCTTGAGAATACTTTGGTAATCTGCCCCTTAATACATTTAAAGTGGGCTAGTGTTTCCTTTACTCTTTAGGCTTCATCGGATGAGACATGTGGCGCCCGCCCGTGATTTCGCAATCAACCCAAGCACCATCACGGGATGGTAGGGAAGGGCTCAGATCAAATGGCAGTTGGTCAATGATAGCACAAATTTGATCCCCTGGATAGGACACGTGGCGTCTTCCTGTTATTTTGTGATCCTTCAATTCTCGATCACGGGATGGCGGGCACCGTTGATATCTATAGGAAATTGATCAACAATAGCACTAAATCAACCCTTGCAAAATAAAAAATTCATTAAAAGGAGAAGTAGGCATTACTAGGTGGACGTCAAACAACAACATAAGTTGTTTTTTAAAAGATGAAACGCGGGGCCAACCGAGACTTAGGAAATAAAACCCTGCGAAGGAAATAAGGTATTAAAATCAAAGTTGGGTTTTAATTTTAATCCGGTGATGTAAGCCTAATCCATTAACCCTAGTGGTCATGTCATCGACGGCTTAGCCAAAGCCTTTCATTAAATACTAACTATGTAATGTGTAGGTTTTTTAGATTTGAAGCTATGGGAGAAGATCTCAATCGTACCCTGCCAACTCGCAAACCTAAGGTGTCACCCTATTATTTGGCGCGAGGTCAGCAAAAGGCAGATGTGTGTCATGTATGGAATGTGGGGCCCAATATCCACTATTGAGCTCATAACCCGTGGTTTTAGATCGATAACCAAGATCAAAAGCTAATGTAAATCTCTATTGTTCCCTGCTAGCTAGCAAGAGGAAGATGAAGGTTGGTTAAAAGTTGCGAGGTCACTGAGATTGTGATGCGTAGCTCCAACCGTTTAGTTTGCAAAGTGCATAGGACCTACCGACATGGTAGTTGGTTTATGAGATGGATTAATGTTATTGGTTATGAGGAAGGTGAACGATGCTTTGTTGGATGTCAAACTGAGTTAGCCTGAGATAAACCATTTGATCTGCCAACTCTTCAGGAGATCAGCAGGCAGTATTCAAAGTTGGAAAATGGCACATGGTGGTCATTTTATCATACAAATGCTAAAGCATTAATGAATTATTCCTTTCTTGTGTAGTCACGTCGATCTCAATCTGTGTGAAGATGTTGTTGTTGGCAATCATGAAGGGTGATTTGCGGATTCTCATGTAGCTCTAGTTAAACGGTGATAGTACATACGTCGCCAAATTTTCATGTTTGCACATGCATTTTTACTAAGCATTGATGAAGGTTTCCATTACCTCGCACAATAGATACAAGATGAATTAGTTGTTAATAGTGTCATTCTTGTAGCAGTTAGAGCACTTTGTGGGATGAGTCTAATCAAGTTTGTGTGCTTGTCTGACAAGATAAAATGAGTAATTTAGTAAGGAGGTCTATTCATTTGAGCTCACAAAAGCTCACTCCTGCTATTCAAGAAGGTGCTTTGGTTGACAAGCATAGGCTTGTGCCCACTAGATTTAGTAGAAGGTTGCAATTCCAGGACGTTGATGCTCAACTGGTAGGTGACAAAGGCAAGCAGTCGGTGTGCTCTATTACTAGTGTCGGTAGGAAAATAAGGTATGGGCATGGCACCTCTGGATGCCAACACTCACCCATTGACCTTACGAGAAACATTTCTGATGATGTAATCGAGACCAACTCTGACTACTATCGGTATTTACCTCACTTCAATCACAGTCTACCCTCTAATGAGGAAGTGATATATGTGGTACCATTGGCTATTAAAACCCCAAGCGGACAGACTAGAACTATATTGGGCAAGGAGAAGAAAGAAGAGGAGGCTAAGGGTCTACCATATTGGGCAAAAACTAGAAGCGGGCGTGTATACCAGGGTCTGAGCGTTGGTAAGGGCAGGGGGGCGGGTAAATAAGAAGTTGTTGTGGTGCCTTCCTGGCAATTTGGTTGCCTGGTTTTTTTGCATGGATAGCGACAAAGGGGATTTTGATGATAATTTGTGTTCCCTTTTCTGATGGTAGTTACAACTTTATCTTTCCCCAGTTCATGCACTATGTTTTGCAAATTCAACGTGTGGGAAGTTTTGAAATGAAAGTCAAATGCAATGCAGATTTTGTTCAAATGAAAATTTGTGGTGAAATTACATTTGAGCCCGAAACTTGTTGCTCCCTTGTCATATAAAAGGGAATTCAAGGCTCATTTGCAGGGAGAGAACTAATGAAAGCTCTAGCTAGGTTTTGAGTTGAATAAATGGGTAGAAAGATAGGAATAAAATAGATAGCCTATTTTTATTTTTGGATGAATATATGCAAATTATCCTAAATTGTATCTAGATATGACTTATAAGCATGAATAAACGTATAATTCTAATATATTTTATCTCCTTATGTGGATTTGAGTGAATTTTTAATGAAATGTTAATGATATTGTCATTCTTCTTTTGAGAATTTGTTCAATTGTGTGACTATGTTTTTTGCTTTGATTCAAGAAAATCAATTAAATACTTAATTGGAGTCATAAGTTTACAATTATTTACAAATGATTTGATAAGTAGTAATTGTAGACATCCAAATTTGGACACTTAATTTATCCAAATTTATCACTTTTCATCTAAACATCCTCTTATTTGCATTAATTAAGTAGTACTATTATTTAATTAATATCCTTAATTCTACCAAATCCCTAAGGTATAATTAAATATTAAATACCTTACCCTCTTTAATCCCCTTTTCATCAAATGAATTAAATAAATATTACATTTATTTAATTCCTCACATGTCATTTTCATCTAATCCTAATCCATCTCCTAATCTCTTCATTAAGGATGTGCACATGCCTAATCCTTCATTAGGATGTGTCACATCCTCCAGCTTTTGCAAGTTGGCTTCTAATCCTCATTAACCCCTAATTATCTTCTAATTACTAATTAGTTAAAACTAATTATTACCTTGGTCAAATCTCCCCATCCCCCAAGGAATTTTTAATTTCTTTTTATTCATCCAAGGCTCCTCTCTTCCCCATGTGAATTTTTAATTTACTTTTATTCTTTCTAGAATCCCCTTTTCCCATGCATCTTCTAGAATCTTTGACTTGTCACATCAAGTCACATGTGACAAACTCCCACCTTTTTGGAGACCCTCTCTTATCCACTAGATTCTCTCAAGCATGTGAATTTTTAATTCACATTTATTCCTCCAAAGAATCTTCTCATCTCCCAATGTACTTCCAAGGTACATGTCCTTCCTCCACATCATATACTCTCCTTCCACATCACCTACACATCATCCTACATTTATCCACTTCACATTCCACATGTCAAAATGTGAGGGCTTGTGAGTCCTCAACTCACCTTAGCCCTTCATCTTGACCTTATTGAATAAATCCCAACCATTGAATTCTCTAAAGAATTCAAGTTTCTCTATAAATACCCCATCCTCTAAGGCATTTAAGGGGACTTAGCCATTTTGCAACTAAATGCTGCTATTTTCTACACTCATCTAACCATCAATTCCATCCATTTGCATTATCATTCAAGCACATAGTCAAATCCTTCATTTTAGTCATATCAAGAGCCATCAAGGAGCATACAAAGCACATCAAAATCAAGGGTCAACCAAGGAGTTTCAGCTGCAAAAGGGAGGTATATCTAATTTGTCATTATTTTACACTTTCTCTTTGCATTTACAAATTCCTTAGGCTAATCTTGAGGTGTTTCTTTATGTTTCTCCATTACATTTTAATTTCTTAGAATAGGTTAGACATTTAGGATATCACAGTAATAAATCAGAGAATTGAGCTCCATAATGCAAGGTATTATATGAGTAGTCCATTCTATTAAATTCTTGGGTCATTTTTGCTAACAGTAAATGGGTAACTAAATATTTAACTGACGAAGAATAAAAGAATAATATGTAAATGGGTCACTCACTCACTCTCTCTATCTCTCTCCCCTTAACCCTAAACCCTTAACCCTTAAACTCTAAACCCTTAATATTAGGTGTGTATTAAAACATTATAAAAGTATAAATTTTTGTAGTTCTATTAGGAATTGAATGATAAATGATGATGAATGGGAAAATCTAAGGCATTCTAATATTTTCAACTAAAAAGTTAGAGTTCAATTAGGATTAGTGTTCACCTAGGGTTAGGTTTAGGGTTCAATTAATGTTCAATTTGGGTTAGGATTGAGGATGAGGTTGGGGTTTAATTAAGGTTATGAATTCAATAAGAGTTCAAATAGGGTCAAGGTTAAGGTTAGGGTTGGGGTTAAGGTTCAATTAGGGTTAGGATTAGAGTTCAACAATAGTTCAAAGTTAGGGTTATGGTACAATTAGGAATATTGTTCAATAAATGTTCAATTAGGGTTAATACTTAATTAAGGCTAGTTTTAAAGTTCAATTAGGGTTTGGGTTAGGGTTGGGATTATGAATCAAGTAGGTTTGGGTTAGGGTTTGATTAGATTTAGGTTTAGGGTTTAGTTAGAGTTAGGGTTAGGGTTAGGGGTAGAATTCAATTATGCTTAGTGGTCAATTACAATTAGATTTAGTGTTCAATTAGGGTAACCTGGGTTAGAATCCATATAGGGTTAGGGTTTAACTAGGGTTAGGATTAGAATAGAATAAAGTTTTATGTTTAATTATGATATCTATAATTTAGTATAATTTTAGAAAATGATTTGATTTGGACACAAAGAAAAAATATAGAAAAGTTGATTTATATAGATCTTATTTCTTAATTTATTCTAAAATTCTAATTAATAATTTTTTAATTAATATAAAATGAATATTTAATTTAATTGTATTGTATTGTATTAGATAATTAATAAAACTAAATAGATAATAAATATTTTATGTATTTTAAAAATTAGAATTTAGTTTAATTTTATTTGTAATGTCAAATATTAAAATTTTAGATTGAAATACTTAATTGATTTAGAAATATTTATAGTTAATGTTCAATTTATAAACTAATATTAAGATATTAATAAATATAACTCATGGCATAATGTATTAAAGACGCATCAAAATCTTTATCATTCCTTCGGCTTCATTGGATGAGACATGTGGTGCCTGCCCATGATATCGCAATCAATAAAGAACTTGCAACTTTTGATCACGCGATGGCAGGTAACCGTGGATCTCAACCATCGGCAATCTTGTTCATTCAACGCAATCGCCAACCTTGTTATTAACCATTGAGCACCTTTCTACCAGGATTATAACATCTCCGTTGATTTAAAACATGTGCATCTTATAACTGCTTTAGTAACCCGCAACATAATGTATTAAAGACCCATCAAAGTATTTATCATTCTTTTGGCTTCACCGGATGAGACACGTGGCGCTTGCCCGTGATATCTTGATCAACTAGTGGGGTCATCATGGGATGGCGGGGAACAACTGAGATCACACGATGATTGATCTACGGCCATGCAAACTTGTCCCTCTACAAAATAAAAACATTTATTAGGGGAGAGGGCCCAGTACACGTGGCGCTCACCCGTGATATCGCGATCAATTGGTGGGTTCATCACGGGATGGAGGGGAACGATTGAGATCATACGATGATTGATCTACGACCATGCGAACTTGTCCCTCTACAAAATAAAAACATTTATTAGGTGAGAGAGCCCAGTAGTCATGCGGGGTGCAAAATAAAAAACATTTATTAGGGGAGAGGGCACACTCAATCGTGATGATAATACCCAGTCTTACCACATATTTATACTATATATTGTAAATAAACAGTCCAAATGTAAATAAAGAAAGATATTTATAAAATCCAAGAAAATAAGTTAAAATGTATTTAATAAAAAATTATATATCAATTTGTTTTTCTTTTTTAGATGAATTAAGAGTATGATTTAAAATATTTTAATTCAAATAACATAAATGATAAATTGAAGTGGGAAAACTTGAATATTATTTTAAAATTTTGAGGTTTCATATTTATATGTGAGATTGATCTAATATTCCAGAAAATGAATGTTAAAATATCATGAAAAAATAGGCATAGAATGAATGTAGAAGTAAAATTATATTTGCATATATTCATAAAATAAGATCTAATAAACAAAAAATATATGAAATTAAAAATAAAACATTCAACTAAATTTAGATAAGAGATAATTAGATTATATGATAACTTTAAAATGGGGTCAGGGGTTTGTTCTAGGATTAGTGTTAAGCAGGTTATGATTAGGTTATGAATCTAAAAATTAGGGTTCAATTAATGTTCATAGGGTTTCTTTCTTGGGAGAAGTTGTTAGATAGTAGAGTATGTTTTATAAAATTAATATGTAAAATTAATTTTAGATAATATCATATATTTCATATTGTATTAAATTTTAGATTAAAATTGATAATGAATTTCCTTCCTTGTTTTTGCGTTGTAAAGCTACCATAATATATGGCCTTAAATCCTATTCATATTTTGAGCTTTTCTAAACTATACAACACCACATCCAACAAAAAAATTTGTTATGCATTTTTTCCAAGCACAAATCCTTAGAATTCTTAATGTGTTACTTAGGTTAATTGTTTATTGCAATAAATAAATACACACTAATATATATATTATGGATTTGAGAGAAAATATTAAAATATTTATATATATAGAAAAATTTAAATACAAGGGATTCAAGTATATACCTTTGCTTTTGTTAA
>VDFB02141232.1:0-35016 GCA_007258455.2 Sequoia sempervirens
ACCTATAGGTTAGATTGGTGAAGCAAAGCACCAAGGAGGTCTTACAAGGAAAGGCCTAGAGCAGGAATCAGTGATTGATTCCTCCAACCCCTCTCCCTATCAGATTGGTATCAGAGCAAGCAAAATATTTGGGATTGATCTTGTATGTTAGAGAAAGAGTCTAGTGGTTCTAGCATCATGGTGACAAATGCTGAGTTGGCCAAGAGGGTTGAAGAAATAGACGAAGACAATAGGGTATTGAGAGAAAAGTTAGACCAACTTGAGCAAGCACTAAATGTTATGCGGTTTGATGGAAGAATAACAAAAGAAGAAGAGGAAACAGAGGAGGATAGAATCCCTGAACCCGACCCTATATTGAAGGAGGATCCCTTCTTGAAAGAATTGAAGGCTTTGAGTGGAAAATCACTTGAAGGGTACCTTTGTTTAGTGGAAAGATGGAGGCTGATTTAGTTATGGATTGGATGGGGAATGGAAAACTTCATTTTGAGTGTGATGGAGTCCTTTGGGCACAAGGTAGTGGATAAATCAAGACTAGAGGGTTCTGCTTGGTGGAAATTCATTGAGATAGAGAGGGAGAAGGAAGGCAAGCAACCTATCTCTACTTGGAAGGGAATGGTTGCCAAGGTGAAAGAAGCATACCTACCTGAAGACTATGAAATTCAGTTGCATAAGAGGAGACGGAGTTTGAGGCAAAGAGATCAGGAGATGAGTTCTTATACTGAGGAGTTTCAAAGACTTTGCATGAAGTTAATATCACGAGAGGATGAAAGTATCAAGGTGGCAAAGGGTATCTCCAATGGTTTTAGTGGAACATTCAAAGAGGAGATGAATTCTCTTAAGCCCCAAAACAGTGCACCAATGTTATCAATTGGCATTAAGATTGAAGAGGTAAGAGGAAGCAAGATGTTCAGACTTCTAAGGGGCAGAGGCAAGGCGAGATCAAAGGTCAAAAGAGAGACAGTGATGGTAGCTACTAAGGTAGAGAACGGCGGCAAAGAAACCAAGGAGAGTCAAAACTCACAGAGCATGGAGGTGAAACATCTACAAGAGGTGGATATAACAGGGGTAGAGGACCTCAAGGAGGTTCAAATAGAGGAAGAGGAGCAGACAGGAGCAATTCTTATTTTGTAAACATGAAGTGTTACCATTGTAATCAAATAGGTCATCCTGCTTATCGGTGCCCGGAGAAAGCATCTTCATTAAGCAATGAAAAGAGAGTGGCTTATGCACAAGAGGACACCATGAGTCCTAAGGCATCTGAGGTCAGTCATATTGAATCTGAGGTAGGAGAGAATCTGATGTTCAACAGGGTTCTGATCAGACAACCGGTTAAAGAGGAACCAAAATAGAGGAGGGCTCTATTTAGAGTAAGGTGCAACATACTTGGAAAAGTGTGCAAGGTCATAGTAGATTCAGGTTCAACAGAAAATATCATATCAGAGGAGGCAGTAATGAAACTGAAATTAGAGAAGTCACCTCATACTAACCCCTACAAGGTCACTTGGCTAAACAAAGGGCAGAGTGTTTTAGTAAATGAGCAGGTAACGGTGGAGTTTTCCATTGGAGGATACAAAGATAAGCTGATTTGTGATGTATTACCCATGGATGCATGCCATCTTCTACTAGGCAGACCATGGTAGTCACTATCAGAAGAAGAAGAGGGACATTCAAAGGCACCAAACATCATGTTGAGTAGTGGGAAGGAGTTCCTTAACAATCTACATAAAGGAGGTGAAGGATATGTGGTTTTAATGTAGTCAAAAGATGAAGAAGAGACTAAAAAGACAGTCATACCAGAATCAGTCCAAAAGCTGCTAGAAAAGTATAAGGATATTGCTAGTGATGGTACACCTGAAACTTTGCCTCCAAAGAGAGCTATAAGTCATCAAATTGACTTCATACCTGGAGCTTCATTACCTAACAAAGCAGCATACAAGCTTACACCAGATCATAATCTTGAGGTAGCTAGGCAAGTGAAGGAGTTGTTGGATCAAGGCTTGATTCAAAAGAGTATTAGCCCTTGTGTAGTACAAGTGGTCTTAGCAACCAATAAAGGAGGTAAGTGGAGACTTTGCACTAACTCTAGAGTAATAAATAGGATCACAATTAGGTATAGGTTCCCTATTCCTAGAATTGAGGACTTAATGGATTGTCTTGGAGGTGCACAATACTTCACCAAGTTGGATCTCAAGAGTGGGCATCATCAGATCAGAATTAAGGATGGTGATGAGTGGAAGACAACTTTTAAGACAAATGATGGGTTATATGAGCGGAGAGTGATGCCATTTGGTCTCTCCAATGCCCCTAGCACATTCATGAGGCTCATGAATGAAGTGCTTAAGGACTTTATAGGGATATTTGTGGTAGTGTACCTTGATGACATCCTCATATACAGCAAGACAGTAGAAGAGCATTTGAAACATGTGGAGAAAGTTCTTAGAAGGTTGCAAGAAGAGAAGTTGGCAATCAATCTAGAGAAGTGTGAATTCTTTAAGCAAGAGCTAGTCTATTTGGGTTTTGTAGTGTCCAAAGGATCATTGAAGATGGATCCAAGCAAGGTGGAAGCCATCCTAAACTGGCCTACACCAACCACAGGGACTGAGGTAAGAAGTTTCCATGGATTGACTCAATTTTATAGGAAATTCATAAGGAATTTTAGTGGTATATGTGCACCAGTCTTAGATACAATCAAGGGTGGTTTAAAAAATAAGTTTGTGTGGACTCAAGAAGCTGAGAAAGGGTTTGAAAAACTAAAACAAGAGGTGGCAACTCAACCAATTCTCTTATTACCTAGCTTTGACAAGTTTTCCTTATGGAGATGATGTGATGCAAGTGGAGTGAGTAGGAGGGTGCTTGGAAGGTCGAAGGCGAGGCCTATAGCCTTCTACTTTAGTGAGAATCTCAATGAAGCAAGAAAGAAGTATTTAAAACCTATGACTTAGAACTTTGTCTTTGGTTAGGTCACTTAGGAAATGGGCATTATGCTGCCCAGGAGTTTGTAGTCTTTCTTGACAATCGGGCACTGGTTTTTATCAGCACTCAAGAGAAGTTGAGTAATAGGCATTTGAAATGGATGGAATACATCCAATCTTTTACCTTCACCATCAAGCACAAGAAGGGATAGCTAAACAAAGTGGCAGATGCATTGAGCAGGAGATTGTTGATAGTCCAAGAGATACAGATCAAGAGTATTAGCATAGAGAGTTTCAAGGATCTATATGGAGATGATGAAGACTTTTCAGAGGCCTATAAGGTATGTTCTAACTTTGAGAACCATTTCCATAGCCAATACTCTGAATATACTTTGCAAAATGGGTTATTTTTTAATGGAAATTAGTTATGTGTCCCAAGAGGTTCAATGAGGGAAAATCTGATTAGAAAACATCATTCCAACCACAAAAATGCCTGAAGGCATACATCTAAGTCATAAACTCATTCTATACTTCCACATTTTTCCTAGTGTGCTCTCTATGGGGTTGTAGGAATCAATCAGCGATTCACACTCTAGAGCTTCTTTTCCTTGTAAGACCTCCTTGGTGCTGCTTCACCAATCTAACCTATAGGTCCCTACTCATGACTAGGTGCCCCGGTTTTTGTCACGACCAACCCCTCTTACACATCATTCATCAAGATTATACATTGACCTTCTTGCCCCTCCTAAAGTTTGGACCCACATCCATTACCTCACATAAAACTGGACATCCTTGGTCTTCATGGTTCCCACGCCGTGATATGGTTTTGCAAATGAAAATGAAGAAAAGTAATCATCTCCTTATCCATTGGGTGGAAGAATGCATGCTTAATGTTTTGATACATGATATCAACTCTCTCTTTTGCTCTCATGGTTGAATATCAAAATCCAGTATGGTGGGCCTCCAGAGTTCTAGTCATCTTTCTTCCTCTTCCACCAAATGTTGTCTTGATCCACATGTCTGCCAGCCTAATTGGCTTTGTTTTTGAAAGTTGAAGTTTCTCCTGAGTCACTAGTGTAGCTCTCTCTACCTTTCCAAACTCTTTCATTGCTACAAATAATCTTTGGGATTTAGTCATTTGTACCACATGGTTGATGTGCTTTGAATCCTTGCATCTAAGGGTTTTAAAACCTTAGGGGCCTTAGATGAGAAAAAGAAGTAATGTTTTTCTTTTCTTTTTATATGAGGACCTAGTAGTGAGATAAAAGAGGATTGTATAGAAAAATGAAAAAGGAAGACATAAAAATTCATGGACCATACTATATCACCTACATGCTAGCTAACAAGGACATGAATGTAGTAGATTTAGGTATGATAGGGGTATTGCAAGGTATATTTGAGGAATATATAAGAATGAAGAAGAATTCAATGTATCAAATTAGTGTCAAATGTTTTCCTAAAAGATCTCCCACACCCTATTAGGGAATTTAATCATTTCTAAGCATTTTCCATGTCCTATGGGAAAGTTTGAGGAGGCTCCAATAGTTGAGAGTTTAATGAGTAATTATAACTTCTTTCCATGCAATCATGATTGGTTAGAGAACATATAGGGAAACTTGATGAGCTATGCAACAAATGAAGAGAATATAGGGTATTTTGACCTAGTCTTAAGCATCTCCAAGCATCTAGGAGATATTGAAGGAGTCTTGGCTGATAGATAGGGTCGAGGATAGAAGTTTTATTTTTGGTTACATTGACATCATTTAGGACATCCATAGTCCTATTCTTGGTTACATTGACATCACAAAAAATTATATAGGATGGAGTAGAATGTAGCTCTACCTTTGTCAGTTCCATGTTAAAATTTTATTATATATAGCTTGCTAGTGTAGGAATTCTAAGACAAGCAATCATGGTAGGACCATTCTTAAAAGATTTCAAATAATAACCTAGTGAACCCATATACTCTTATGACTATATATACACAAATATAGATTAAACTTAGAATTCATTAACTTTAAGTTCTCTTTATTCTATATTACCTTAGTGAAAGTTTGAGCAAATCTACTCACACTCGGAGGTGTTTCCTTGAAACCTCCAACAACACCCTATTCAACATCCAAAATCACATATTAAAATACCATTCGTAAAACAATGCTAATGTACATGTAATAAATTTATAATTTGTTTCTTTACATACCTGGCGATGAGAGTTACTTTTGCAAAAAATAAGTAGATTGATGGTGTACGGGGGTCCAACAACGTGACCTGCTGTTTATTAAAATAATAAAACTAAATTAGTTAATCTTACATATTTCACAATCAAAAATTTAATAAACTAAATTCAATGAATATGTTGAATTTTACCTAACTTTCAATACCATATGCATCATGTAGAATGTCAGCCGCCCTTTCCATCCCCGTAGATGCATACGGATCAAGCTGCATAGAAGCATATGGATCATGCATAGCACCCTCCTGAGGGCCAATAGGGTCATACGAACAAGTGGCTCCACAAGATCGACACACATGGCCTCAAAGGCCACGACCTGAAGACTCCCCTGGATTGCGTTGTACAATGGGGCTAGTGTGGTGGATGACACTCTGAGTCAAGGATGTGATCGCCTGCAAAGTCTCTACATCAGCACTCTCCTTTGACTGAGGCTCACAATCTGCTCGCTGAGGTAGCCTAGAGAGGATTTATCTCCCCTATACGTGTAGCCAGGATGGGCATGCACGGGGCTATCTGTCTTGTTCCCACCTCACTGAAACTCCCTCATGTCAAAATAATTAGGATTTGGTTCCAATACAAACTCACGATATAATTTCCTAAGAAAATATTGGGGGACTTCATAGTTATTGCACGGTGGGTAATCAAAGACCATATACCATCTGTCATAAAAACGGTTCCTAATCTCTTGGTGGTGGCACCAATGAATATGAAACCTCTTTGCATTGAGGGTGAGATTTTCCAATTCCCACAATTAATCGATGAATAGAGCACACCAAATCGCCTTTAGTAATCTTTAAATCTTTTACTTGTTTATATGATAATTTTTCTGCATAATATGCCCTCGATGTTTGCCTCCTATTTTGCCATCCAAATATTTGTTGGGTAATTGCATCTACATTTTTTAACAAATCCTTCAATGAATCTGCTAGATGTATTCTTTCTGTGGTTGAAGAATTTTGATCACTCAACCTACTAATAAGATCCTCAACTTCTTTTCTATTGTTTTCAATTTCACACCTCAAATTTTCTTGAGTGCAGGAGGGTATTGAGAGAATGGTGGGGGAGGTTGATTTTGTGGTTGAGGTTGATTTGGTTGAGGATTTTCCTCCTCTTGTTGAGGATTTCCTACAAATTAAAAAAAAAACATTCATTTCTAAACTAAAACAAACAAAATCAATTTAAAACTAACAAATTCAAAACAAATACCAAACAATACTTACCTCTTGCATCTATTCGTTGTCATGGCACCATATTTGTGAAGAAATCCAATTGTTGTTGATGAATTTTGAAGAAATCACCTCTCCAAGAACGCAAGTGCATAAAACAGGGTTTTTGGCCACGGGTGGAGCTAAAACATAGAAAAAACCAAATGAGAAATGATATTTGGATTCACTTTTTTTTTGCTTTTAAAAAGCCATAACGCGAACGCATTATAACGTGAACTCAGTATAACGCATTCGCATTATGGCTTTTTTTTCTTGTTTGGCCACAAAAGTGTGACCATCTAGGTGCACTTACCCAAGAAGCAGCCCAACTAGCAACCCAATAACAAGCGTTATTGGCACAACAACAGTAGCAAGCCCAACAACATGCATTATTAGCACAACAACAACAGGACTAACAACAAGCGTTGTTGGTACAACAGCAATTGCAAGTGTACTTGGTGCAGCAAAACATGCAAACACCATCCACCAACAAACCAATCAATCCACCCATCCCTCCAACAACCAAACCTCCTCAGAACACCTTCATCCCACCTCCTGATCCTCAAGATGATGTATCAACACAAATGAAATTTCTTTCACAACAGGTGTTGGAACTTCAATCAGGGAAGACCACAAAGCCACAAAAGAACTTATGCCCCTACCCATTCAACAGGAGCATTATCGTGAAACCATTCCCGAAGGGATTCGAGATCCCAAAATTTGATAAATATGGTGGTACAGAAAACCTCAAGGATCACATTAGGGAGTTCCAATTACACTGTATGGAAGTTGCTTATGACAGAACATACCTGATATGACTACTCCCTCGAAGCTTGGCAGGTCCCGCCATCGACTGGTTCTCCCATCTCTCAAGAATAAAAAAATTCTAGGAAATCATGGATGCATTCATCCAAAACTATGCCTTCAACATTGCTATGGATGTAAGCCTTGAAGAACTATTGGCTATGAAACAATCCAAGGGAGAGATGTTTGCTTCATTCTTGTAACGATGGCGATCCAAGGCCAACAGAAGCAAATGGACCATGCCCAAGGAATAGCAAGTGTGTACCATCATTGCAAACCTTGACAGACTCTTGTCCTTCCATCTCAAGATGCAATGCATCATAACATATGATTAGTTAATCCCCAAGGCACTCAATATCGAACGAGCCCTTATCTCACAAGGGGGAACTCCTTATCAAGAAAGTTGCCCATCCACCAGCTATAATGACAAACCACACACATGGGCGAAGAACTGAAATGTTACCAATGATGGTGTTGTTGATGCCAAAGTTGTCATCAGTGCACCTTGACAAAACACACTAGCACCCCAACAACAACCCCAAAACAACAATTAGAACAATCAGAAATCCAACACAGTGATTCAGTAGCCAAACAATCAAATAGTCAACAATGTGAATGATCAAATAGGACCACCCCAGCGAAACAAGAACTCCCCCAAGCGGAAGTACACAGCCCTTGGGGAATCGGTTGAATCCATCATGAAGAGACTAGTGGAGTAAAAACTCATCATAGTTCCCACCTACAAAAACTATCAAGAACCCTTGGTAAAACCATCATGGTACAATGAAAATCACCTTTGTGATTTCCACAAAATCAAGGGACACACAACTTCCAAATGAATGAGACTCAAAAACTTGATCCAGGACCTCATAGACGACAAAATCATAGATGTGGAACAACTAGCCAGAAATCAAAATCTCAAGATCTACACGAATCTGATGCCCAATCATAATAACAAGGGGAACAATAACAATGATAAAGGGAAGGGGGAATTCAAAAGTGTAAACCATGTATATGGCCACATCGTTGCGTCCCTAGATGAGTATTGCACTATCATCACCATCAAAGGAGCCCAAGCCAATTGTGGAGTCACCACAAGAGGTAGAAAAGTCACCATCATAGGACCATCTAAGCCAAGTAGAGCATCCACTTTCAATCCAAGGTTAGTTCCTAGTGGCTATAATGTCCTAGACCATTTGAAGAGGACCCCAACTCAAATCTCCATCATGGAGTTGTTGAAAATCTCACCAGCCCACAAAAAGATCCTTGAAGAAGCTTTGGCTTCATCTTCCGTCCCCACTCATCTAGATGCAGATCATTTCCAAGCTATGGTCTCACATCTCACCACCCCTCACCTTCTAAAAATCTCAGAGCAAGATCTTCTGACACAACCATCTCACAATTGCATGCTTCATCTTGAGGTTTATGTCCTCAAAAACAAGGTCAAGAGGGTCCTTGTGGATGGAGGTGCAAGATTGAACATATGCACCCTTAAGTTAATAAAGAGCTTGGGCTTCTCTAAAGATGTTGTTGAGAAAGGGAAAGGCATAACCATCAAAGCCTATGACGATCAAGAAAGGGTGTCTCAGGGCACCATCCAACTCCCTATTCAAGTAGGGTCGACCATCTTGGAAACAACATTTCAGGTTCTCGACCTGGAATTTCCTTATAATATCCTCCTAGGGCGTCCCTAGATTCACAAGATGCAAGTCGTCGCGTCCACTTTCCACCAGTGCGTCACATTCCCATACCAAGGCCAAGCGGTCACCGTCCATGGTGATCCTGAACCATTCTATTATTGCAAAAATCTAGAAGGAAAGTATTACAAGATTCCCCAAGTGCCCAAGAATGATGAAGGCCATTCAACACCATACATAGACCCAACAACCCTCGCCTCCACTTTTGTGACAAAGACACCTGACATTCCCGTCATATCAGATATCAAGGTCATAATCCAATACCATGGGTGTGGGGATTACACCATCTCAAAGAACACCTTCATGGTAGGAGAGTTACCACAATCTCCCATATCACGTGGCCAACCACAACCCACTATCACTCCATCCCAAATATTCACAGTAGGCCCCTCCAGCTTTAGGAGTTAGGGAGACTTGGACCGAGAAGTGATGGATGAAGACCCATCTAGAATGTTGTACTAAGACAACAGACCTGCAATCGACCTTCCTATGGATGACAGTAGCAAAGGGTTACAAATGATGCTTGCCATGGGCTATAACAAAAACAAGAAAACTGGATAGAATGATAATGATCTTCTGGAGCCCCTCATTATGGAAAAACACATGAAAAATATTGGCCTTGGTTGTACTCCTCGTAGGGTAACCATACGTGGTAGAGCCACCCTAGTTAGAAGGGACAGAACACCTCCTCAGGTATTAGTATTATCCCCTAGGTCATCAGTCGCCGCCCAATGGCTACTCATGTCAACAGGGTAGCCCTTAGACAATTTCACCTTCGACATCACTAATGTGTGTAGTAGTGAGGATGATGAACCCGAGAGAGGTATACCCGCATTATTCGAAGACTCTAGCCTCTTTATGATTAGCACCCTATCCTTTGAGTCTGAAAACCAAGCCTATGAGATAAAATTAGTCTACCCCCAGCTCATCGATTATGACCAGCGAGGACCAACAATTCTAGACACATTCAAAAATGATGAGGCGCTCTCAGAATTCACGGGACTGCGGGATAACATTCCATGTGGGGATCACAAGGCAGGATTTTTCATCGAGCTATACACACATGCATATTATGGGGAGACGATTGAATCCGTCAGTTGCAAAAGTGAAAAACTGAGAATAATCTCTAGGTCTCTGAGTGAAAACCACACTGTAGCACTCTCAGACCCAAAAACAATAAAAATAAAGGATGCATCCAATGGCGAAAACCTCTCTGAGGCACCCAAGGATGGGGGATTCAATTTTCCTCTTAGTTCTCTACATCAGTAAAAATCAATGGTCCTGGCTGAGAAATGCAACCCAGTGAATTTGGGAACAAAGGAAACTCCGCACGTCACATTTTATGCAGTCATTATTGTCAGAGGAACAGGAGCTCCTATCTACCTTCTTTAGAGAAAGGAAATTCAACTTTGTGTGGACTTATGTCGACATGCCTGGGCTTGATCCAGAGATTGTGGTCCACCATCTAGCAGTCTACTCTGAAGCCAAGCCTGTGAAACAAAAGTTAAGAAAAATGCATCCTCAAATCGCCTTGTTAGTCAAAATGGAATTAAAGAAACTACTTGATGCAGGATTCATATGGTCGATGGACTACCCAAAGTGGGTATCTAATGTAGTACCTGTCTCTAAACCCATTGGGGGCATCCGTATATGCACAAATTTCATAGACCTAAATAAAGCATGTCCTAAAGATGACTTCTAGTTACCCAACATTGACATGATCGTAGACATGACTGCGGGACATGAGATGCTTTCACTGATGGATAGATTCTCTAGGTATAACCAAATCATGATTTCCAAAGAAGATCAATACAAAATGGATTTCACTTTTCAATGGGGACATACTGCTAGAATATGATGTCGTTCGGCCTAAAGAATGTTGGAGCCACCTATCAGAGGGCCATGACGTTAATCTTTCATGATATGATCCATAAAATTGTGGAAGATTACATCGATGACATACTAGCAAAATCCAAAAAGAGAAGGGACCACATAACAACATTAAGTGCCATCTTCGACAGACTTGAGGAATATAAGGTTTTCCTTAATCCAAAGACGTGTGTCTTCGGCATACAATTAGGAAAGTTGTTGGGATACATCGTGTCCATGAGAGGTATTGAAATAGATCCCGCTAAGGTAAAGGAAATACTCGAGATGGAGGCACCTAAGACATTGAAGCAATTGAGAGGCCTTTAAGGAAGGCTCCAGTCCATCTGCAGGTTCATAGCCCAGCTAGTTGACAAGTCAATCCCATATTCTCACCTACTCCACAAGGGCGTAGTGTACAAATGGGACGAGAAATGCAACTAGGCCTTCAACAAGATCAAAGAATACTTGCTCACACCTTCGATTCTCATGCTGCCAATTCTAGGAAAGCCTCTAATCCTCTACATATCAATGACAGTGGCAGCTCTCTTTGCTCTCCTAGCACAATACAATGAAAATGGAACAGAGAGGGCCATCTATTACATCAGTCATACAATGGTAGGTCATGGGTTAAACTACTCATTCATTGAAAAATCCTATCTAGCAATGGTGTTTACCTCGCAAAAGTTCATACACTACATGTTGGCACACAAAATCAAACTCATCACCAAGATCGAACCCCTCAAGTACCTACTCTCCAAGGCAATGCTCACCGGTAGGATGGCCAAGTGGGTCATGATCCTATCTGAATACAAAATCGAGTATGTGGAAAGAAAGGCTATCAAGGGCTAGGTGATCGTAGATAAGCTTGCAGAAGCACCCATGTATTCATAGAATCCACTTGTATCAGAGTTTCTCGATGAATCCATCTTCAACTTAAATGTAGTCAATCATTGGAAATTGTACTTTAATGGTTCCTACACGCAACATGGATCAGGAGCCGGAGTATTTTTCATCACCCCATAGGGGGATTGCATACCCAAATCCTACAAATTGGCATTTCCTTGCACCAACAACATTGCAAAATACGAGGCTCTAACCATAGGTCTCAGAATAGTAGTGCAGTGGCACATCATGGCTCTCAAGGTATATGAAGATTCATAGCTAATAATCAATCAAGTGAATGATGAGTACCAAACAAAGGATGATAAGTTGACTCCATACAAAAAGTTGGTGGAGAGTCTCAAGGAGTCATTCATTGATATCACATTTGAGTAGATTCCTAGAGAAAACAACAGAATAGTGAACGTCATGGCAATGATTGGATCCCTACTAGACATCCCTCGCAATGTCCCAAAATATGAATTCTTAGTAGAGCAACTTCTCATACTCGCATTCGAGGTACCAGAGTCAGAATTTGTGTGTGAAATCATTGGTCCTGGTGATCCCTGGTACCATGACATTTATACCTACTTACGAATAGGAGTCCTCCCCATTGACTTACCCTCAAGCCTAAAGAGATTTTTTTGTCAAAAATACATCCTGCTTTATGATCCTAGGAGATACCCCATACTGTAGGAGCATAGAAGGAACCCTATTACAGTGTTTGAATCTTGGAGGCCTTGACCACTTTAACCGAGGTGCATAATGGCATTTGTGGTTCCCATTCAAGCGGTATGACCTTGGCCAAGAAGTTGTTGAGAACAAGGTACTACTGGCCCACAATGGAAAGGGAAGCACATGACTATGTCTAGAAATGCTTGCAGTGTCAACATGAAGATCTCATCCATGCTCCAACTCAAGAGCTTCATCCCATCATCACACCATTGCCCTTTTCGCAGTCAGGGCTCAATCTCATCAGAAAAATAACCCCCACCTCATCTAGTGGCCACAAGTTTATCATTACCACCACTAAGTACTTCACCAAGTGGGTGGAAGCCATACCCATGACCTACATAAATAGAAAGTAGATATCAAAGTTCATCCTAAACTACTTAATATTCCGCTACGGTGTCCCACAAGCTATTATCTCATAAAATGGGACACCATTCAAAAATCAGGATATCCGTGACCTATGCTATAAATTCAAAATCCAACATCGCTTTTCCACTCCATATTATCCCCAAGGAAACAACCAAGTTGAGGCCACAAATAAGACCATAATAAAAATACTAAAAAAGACGATCAATGAAGTTGGCCATGACTGGCATCTACAGCTAAATCCCTCCTTTTGGACCTATTGCACAAGCATCCATACACCCACATGCGCCACCCCGTTTTCCTTGGTCTACGGGTTAGAAGCCATATTACCCATTGAGATCAAGCTCCCATCCCTGAGAATCTCACTGTAAAAAAACATCACAGATGAAGAGTACCATATCTCACAATTGAACGAGTTGGAGTTGTTGGACGAGCCATGTCTGAATGCCTTGAACTATCTATAGGTGTATCAAAACTGCCTCAAGCGAAATTACAACAAGAAGATCAGAAGTAGAACCTTCCAGGTCGGAGAACTTGTGTTAAAAGAGAATAAGAAGAATCTGCCAAATCCAGACAGTAAGGGAAAGTTTGAGCCTAATTAGTTGGGGCCTTTTGTCATAATAGCAAGCTATAAGTCAAGGGTATATCAATTGTCAACACCTGAAGGGGAACCTCTATAGGAGCCCATGAACAATTCACATCTTAAAAAAATTTATGCCTAATCATGCAAGGTATAAGACCAAAAATACAAAAACATGAGAAAATGTCCTAAAAAAATGGTCACCCTGATGAAAACCTGACAAACAGGCATCTTGGTGACAACAAAAATATCAAAAAATTAAAAATCCAAAAAAAATCTAAAAAAGGATTAAAAAAATAGTAAAGAGAAAAATAATCGTCCTCTAGTGAAAACCACTCCGGTGGCGTTTTGGGCAAGTACCTTGGTGAAAACCTGGAAAATAGGCGCCATGTGTAAAATAAGCACTCTTCATCCACCTTGGTCTCTGCCACTTTCTCTACATCATCCATCCATCACATTCCATTTGCATCCACCATCACCCATCCGCATATGCATCATAGCTTGGTTTTGTGTTCGTGTCATGATCCCTCCTAGAGCTACTCGACCCATTCCAAAGGTCAATTTGTCCTGCCTGTATCGGAGGAGTCTATCACATCACACTAGGGGAATGTCCCGCATTGGATTGGATTCAAGTACATTCTTGAAGTTAGAAAATCAAAAAAAATTCAAAATCATCAAAAAATAATTAAAAAATCCCAAAAAATCGAAAAACCAAAAAATCTCAAAAACATCAAAACATCTAAAAATCCAAAAACATCCAAATCATATCAAAATCCAAAAATAGGCCAAAAGGTCAGTCAAAAAGGTCAAAACGGAGTCATTTTTCAAACTACGTTGTTTCTGAGCTTTGAACGTAGGTAAGGTTGATCTTTGATCATCCCCTGAGACATCTAGGTCAGTCCTTTAGAAGTTTGTCATAATAAACTAGTATTTCATCATGTTTATATCTTCATTTGTAAATCATTCAAGTCGTCCGATGAACTACGTGGTCTTTGCGTGTACAACGTAGGCAAGACTTATCTGTTGATCAGCCCTCGAGACCCCTAGGATAGGTCTTTATGTTAGGTCTTGGTCAAAATCTCATAAAACACCTAAAAATTGGAAAATTTGAAAATAAAAAATATTTGTAAAATCTTGAAAAAAAAAACAGCCTCAAAACATTTCAAAAGATCAAAAACATTCAAAAACTCAAAAAATCCATCCATCTGTCTCATCTTGCAAACACCCAAAATAAACATCACTCATAATAAATCATCACCACCTTCAACCTTTGGTAAAACAGTTGGAAACAAGTCCATCAGTCAAAAATGAAAATTTAAATGCCAAAAGTCTCAAGCCTAAAATCAATAAGTAAACAAGTTAAATCAACTTTTTGTATCAATAGCTTATCATCCAGTCAATCTCATCATCATCTGATAACATCATGTCCTAGGATGCATCCTTCCTACAATGGACATCAACATCAGGTATCATCGTAGTTAGTCTTGGCTAGCGGTATGAAGAACATTAGCTTGTTTGTTTACTTGATTTTATCTTGTTAGATTTATCTTATTGCACTCATTCCAAGGACCTCTTGCTGATGTCTAAACAAAAGATTTAGATAGATAGGAATGGGGCAACGATTATTATCTTTTGTCTATTGTGCTTGTTGGATATTCTTGTAATATAACTTTGGTCATGCATGTTTTGTTTGGTTTGTAGGGAGGATGTTTTAAATGTCTTGTTGACCACATAGGAAGGCTTGTCTTTCAATATTTTGGTCTGAGATGTTTGAGCTATTTAAACTGCACTCTAAATAGGGTTTTGTATTCCAAGTGTGAACAGGAGTACTCCTATCTGATTGTCGAGTCAAAGTCCATCACACTAGGTGCAACACCATCCTAGTTCTTTATACCTTGATGCATCATATCTATATGTGTAATCAAACATAAGGTAAATGGCCCTTTGAAAATCCCAACTCTCGGCAAGCGAACATCATCATCTCCAATAAGTTCTTCTGAAATCACGGACTTGTTGGATTCTCTCTTCTCCATCTCTCTTTTCTTCTATCTTCTTTCGCGCTAACATGGCACTGTGACAGTTAAATCAAAACATCGCATATGCATCCATCATGCATCCACAAACCGTCAGCATATTGCATAATGCATATCACATCATATAGGAAATACTAAATCATATCACAAAAATTGCATCTCAATTCATAATATGGATTGGTTATTCTAAGCATCTCATGTAACCGCACATTTGCATCCATTACATGATCACATAAATATCATCATATCATCCATAAATCATACATAAACATCATTGCATAACATCATCATAGGCATCATCATATCACATATGCATCATTATATTCATAAACCACATAGGAATAATTACATGCATTATCATATAAGTATCATAATAATATCCACTCATATAATCGCATCATCATACCATACAGAAAAGATACCGAAAAGGAAAACATCTCATCGCATAATCATGACACACCATAAAGCATCACATCGACATCATCATATAGGACATAATATAGATTTGTTAGTATAAGCATTCACATATCATAACATTTGCATACATCATCATAAAAACTGTATAGAAAGATACCAAAAAAGTAAATGCATCCATAAACATCTCCATAATTATTGCATCACATAATCATTGCATCATATCATATAGAAATGCATCTATCACATCACATATAGGAAAGCAACTAACATCATCCATCATGCATAAATAGAATAGAACAACATGCATCGGATCAAATTCATATCATCAAATAATGTACAAATGTCATGGTACATGAATCAGGATCAAATGTACAAGTGTGTAAATCAATAGAGTACAATCGCCCATGGGGCTATCAAAAATGAGCCTGTGAAGCACAAAAGAATGATATCATGTCACTGATCAAAAGAGCAGCTGTCACTGCTGGCTACTCCCATCCCCAGGCACCCTCTCCCCATGATCCTCTAAGGCTCTGTAGTTTTTCCTCTGTGAAAAATCTGGGACTTGGAATGGTCTGGGCATGGCCTAATAGTAGTGCAGTCTATAATAATCTGCCTCTCGGATGGCATCCTAGTATTCCCATAGTGACACTGTGCTCCTGGACGAGGATGCAAACATACTCTCTAGTTGTTGTCTCTGACCCATCTTCTGTGCTGCCTGTAACTCTGCAACCTGTCGCTGCTAGATAGCCTAATCTCTCTTGGTTGTCAAGGTCAAGACCTGTTGTCTTGCCTGATCCCTCTTTGTCATGAGCACCTAAATCTAAGCTTGAAGCTATAAAATTTGGTCATCCCTAGGGTCTGGTTGTGGCGGTGGCTGGTCTTGATGACCATCTCTTGGTGGCATCTACTGCCTATCCCAATCCCGGTCTTGTCAGACCTAATCCTAATGAGCCTAATCTTGGTCTTGTCGGACCTGATCCTAATCCTGCTCCTATCTCAGGGGACCTCTATCCTGCTCTCCGTCCCGTGGTGGTGGTCCATGATCTGGCTATGGACCCCCACCTCCCTGGCCCTTGTCTTCATTATCATCTCCTCCACCTCCCTAAGCCCGTCGGCCTGCTCTGCCCTTGGGTCGCCGCCATGCCACCACCGCTCTCAGCACTATCAGTCTAAGTGCTGGCCTAAACCAATCTTTGTAGGCCTATGTAACCCCCGCATCTGCCTGGCCCTGATCATATGGCCACGACCTGGCCACTAGTTGCTAGAAGCTCTGAACTACCTCATCTGCTTGAATGTAGCGGCCCCAAGAGTGCTCCCTCATGGTATGTGCAAAGATTGCCACATACTGGTCATCGGGACGATCCTGCAACTCGCCAAACTATCTCTAAACTCTACTGGGCAGGTATCTCTCCACTATAGTGTGCTCGACCTTGCATGAGTCGATCATGTCTCGTGAAAAAGAGTTGTTGAGGATCATCATACCAGGCTGGCCATCCAAGATATGGTTGCTAGGTGAACTCACGCATATCGTCTATAACTCCTCCAATGAGGAATCCTGTGCTGACCGGTATGGCTAAATGAAACTCCTCCCCGGTATCTCTAGATGACTGGATCATCTTGCTCCATGTCAACAAGCACAAATTTGACAAAGCAGAGCACTGAAATGTGCTCCCAGGCCCAGATGTGCAAGAGTGTGACCCCGACCCCAATGGATCTGTTGTCGCAGTATGTTACCTTGTGTAAATCTCTGTATAGTGAGGCTAGTAGTACTGGCCCCCACGCAAAGCATACCTGATGTCTGATCATCCACTCCCAAGTGAGCCCCCATCCTGGATTGAAATATCGGTCACGTTGATCTAGTGCCACAAGTTTGAATATGATCAATGCTACAATTAATTAGAATGGTGAAACAACGAGCCTATAACGCTCTAACTCAATTTGGCCCTCCAAGAAGATGATGTCCTCAAGGCCCATCACATCAAAGCAAGCATCTCGCCCGACATCCACATCATAGATCACTTGCTCTTCGTGGATCGGTAATTGCAAAATACGCTAGATGTCCTCCAGAGTGATGGTCGCCTCACCAGGGGGAAGGTGAAAGGATGATGTCTTGTTGTGCCATCGCTCTGCCAGCACGATCATCATGCCCAAGTGTGTCCTGACAGGGTGTGCATAGGCAATGTACCAAAGTATGAGGGCCTCCAGGTGCTCTTGTAGTCACTCGTGCATCCCCTCTAATATGCCAAAAAGAACCAAAGACCTATGCTCACGTGAATGAAGTATCTTAGCCTCCTACATTAGCAAAGTCACAGCGTCAAGTTTCATAAAAAATCGTGATCCCAAGAAAAATTTTCACCATTGAAACAACATATGCGTTGTTGTTTGCAATGGCGGCACAGTTTGTAAATTTCAAACTGCGTCATTGGAAACTTTTGGCCCCCAAACTCCGCCACTGCGACATAGTTTGGGTGCATTTGACTTTGGCCCCTAAACTCTAAATGCTAAACCGATATGTCGCGACGCTACATTCAAAAGTGGTTGAGTTTAGAGTTTGTATCCTAACTCCAAATTGCGACATTGCATCGCTATTCACGACGGTGGTGCAGTTTGATGTCGCGTGACGCCGAATTAAAGTTTGAAGTAGCGCTATATAGGACTGCTTGACCAATTTGGACTTCCTAAAGCTATTAAATGCACTTAAACTCAAAAAATGAAGCCGGGTCAAGATCACTAACTAGTGGTCCTGCACCGGGAAGCCGCTGGTACACTCGCACTTGCTCTAAGACGTGACGTGGAAGCATGCGTTGTGCCATCTCAATCAATGCTTAGAGCTCAAATCGCAGGAATTCTAAAGGCTATGTGTGCAAATGAATTGGAAGTGGTCCCCCAAGGCCTATTTAAGCCTAAAAGTTAGGGTTTTTTTTACCTTGTTTAGCCGTCCAATCAGGGTTTTTGACCCCAACTCAAGTGGCGTCCAACCGAGGCTCCATTTTGTATCATGGTTGTGTTTTGCATGTTTTTGGCATTCCAAAGCCTTAATGAAACCCAAGTAGGCACCTTGTCCTTCTTTTCAATAGATCACCCAAAAAAATTGAAATTTTCATCTGATCTCTCGAGGGGGCAGTATACCAGCATAATTTGTCTGTTGGGGCAGTATTGGGGCATTTTTAAAATTGAATTTTTTTTGGCTTTTGATCAAGACATGTTTATTCTTTGAATCAACACAACAAGTGCATCGCTTCAAAGAGGGGCAAAATGTAGACATGTAAAATGTATTGATTGATGCTATACACCTGATTTTGATTTAACTAACATCACTTCATCCCAAATCATCCCCTTTTCTGAATATTTAATCAAATAACCCTTAGTTGATTAAATTCATCAAATTCCTCTTTTAATTAAATAAATCAAATTTATCTGATTAAGTCATCATTTTTCATTAATTAAATAAATCATTTTATTTAATCAATCTCATTAGTCCCAATTAAATAATTCACTTTCTTTAATTAAATCCTAAAGTCATTCTATTAAATTAAATAAACAATATTTATTTGATTTTATCTATAACATCACCTCTTTAATTAAATAAATCAAAATCTTTATTTAATTAAGTCTCACTATCATTCTCTCTAACTTTTGATTTATTTAAATCAAAAATCTAGTCAAAATTACACAACCAACTAAATCAAATCGATATCGTTAACTCTTAATCCAAGTCCCATCCTCTAGATAATGCAACTGGTATAATAAATAATTTATTTTGATTTATTAAATCACTTCAATTTCAACTTACAACAGAATATTCTCCATATTTGAAAATTCCAAACGATTTGTCCTTCCAATACAGTATTGAATCTATTCCATATGTCCTTTTTCCTTAAGCCAAGTGGACATAACTCCATTTGCCTCTCCCTCCAACTTGTCATTTCACTAATTTCAAATTACACCTAATTGCATTTATGGGCACATTCATCAAAATGTGCACATCCTTCCTCCATTCACATCTTGACAAGTGACATTTTCCTCCATTTTGTCCATTTTCCCATTGGATGTTGAATGATCCCACATTCCTCCATTTTGTCTCATTCTTCCATCTTGTTCTCTCATAATAGAAGGCTTTCTCTTATTTTGGATCCATAACTTAGAGCAAAGTTACTCTCTTCACATTGAGAGCTAATTTTATCCATCTTCATAGCATTTGTCATCATCTTAGCTAGGTTATTGTAGATTTCACCAAGGAGCCCATTGTTCTTCATCAACAAGTGGATCAATCTTCATCAAATGATCACAAAGCTTGCAAAGGAGTTGGGAAAGGGCCATTTTCCACATCAAAATGGCACCAATTCCCCCATGGGATTGAGAGTTGGATCATCTAAATAGGATTTAATAGCTCCTTTCATTGTGTTCTTCATTTATTTCTTATTTTGATGTTTCTAATGAATTGCATGGGGAATCTTAGTTCTAACTTGCATATGGATCTAATTGTGTGTTTGTTTCTCATATTTGTGCAGGTCTAGGATTGGGGTTCACATATATATAATTAATTCTGAGTACCATTTACTGTTGAATATAAACAATAGATCTAGGTTATAGATGTAATATGCAAGAACAGACTAGGGATTAAATACATATCATGTCATTGATTTAATAATCAAGATCAGAATCTATGCATTTATATTATGGTACTGTTGAATATAAACAATAGATCTAGGTTATAAATGTAATATGCAAGAACAGACTAGGATTAAATACATCCTGATTTAATAAATCGGCATTTATAAATCTATGCATTTATATTGGCGGTACCTATGAAACCACAGATCTAGGTTATAAAATGTAATACGCAAGAACAAACTAGGATTAAATACATATCATGCTGATTTAACAATCAAGAGCAAGAATGCATTTGTATGAACATGAATATAAAACAATAAAGCCTTAGGGCGGTAAATGAAAAGAATAGATAGGGACATAGCATGTCATTGGATGAAGAATCAATGGCATGGAATATTCAGTGGATGGATCTGCATGGAAGGAATCATGGATGGCCATATGGTCCCATTGTAAATAACTAGTCAAAATAGAGAGGAGCAGGGCCCGAGGAGGAACAGCTGTGGTCACCCCTGGGCACACGACCCATTCCCTGATGGCAAGGGCCACATGGGCCAAGAGGGGCAAATTGCTCTTGGGCTTAGAGGAAATGACTATCTAGGACACCCTGCTGTAGCTACACCCTCAACCTCTCAATATTATTGAGCAATGATGGTTCTGGTATAGGGGAATGGCAGTAGAACACTAGGCACACCACCCCATATGGATGGCAAGGGCCACATGGGGCCAAGAGGGGCATACTACTCTTGGGCCTAGGGTTTCTTGGCACCCTATCAGACTATCATACTCAAGGAAAAATGAATTAGGAAAATCTAAAGAAGATTCAATATGCTCATAAAATGATGTCTTATTTTATAAATGTCTACTAACATAATTGCAGGTAAACATGTAGTTGTATCCCAAACCATGTTCTCTTTGGTTTCCTTATATGCATTCCAATTAATATCATCTTGTAAATATTTCTAATTCTGTTATAAATATTCCCGAAACCAAATTGATTCTTTGAAATTGATAAAATTAGGGTAGATTTAGGGTTATCCCAAAAAGGGGACATTACATGCCTTTCAAAAGGGATTTGGTGCTTCCTGAAGGTTGGTGTCTTAAGTTAGCCAAGGTTGGTGCCTTGCAAGAGGGAGTTGGTGCTTCCTATAGGTTGGTGCTTACAAAAATCAGAAGGGAATTAGTAAAGCCTTATAGATTGAAATGCCAAAATCAATTGGGAGTTGGTGCCTCTAGTAGGTTGGTGCCTACAATCATTGTAATTGATATAAATATATAAAGTGCATTATTTTGTGTCGTGGTTTTCTCCCGTAAGGGTTTCCACGTAAATCTTGGCGTTATCGTGTTCTTAATTGCCAAATTCTTACATGGTTGTTATTGTGATCAATTAAGTTTAAAATTGAAAAAGTATAATTGTGTGCTCATCAAAACTGTTTGGTTGTGCGTTGTTTTGTAAGGAGCCCAATCTGCATCCCTCTAGTTTTCAAACAATTTTTAACAACCTTAGTTTCCCAAGAAGATGTAGCAGATTTGTATATCAAAATACTCTTACTGAAACTCATTCTAATCACCTCAAAAGTCTTGGCTATTGAGTCAACAATAAGATCACTGACAAATAGCATTGTCTTTAAATAAAATGATAGATGTTCTTCTCCCATGATCGAATCAGGCAGTTGTTGAGCTTCCACTGTTAATGGATTGACAACTTGAAGCAATCCATCAATCTTATTTTGGTAAAGCAAAAGACCTCCACTTGCAACTTTGAGAAGCCAAGAAGAAGAATC
Source organism: Sequoia sempervirens (assembly GCA_007258455.2). NCBI lineage: Eukaryota > Viridiplantae > Streptophyta > Pinopsida > Cupressales > Cupressaceae > Sequoia > Sequoia sempervirens. The sequence goes on from VDFB02141232.1 coordinate 22,123, forward strand.
AAACATCTTTTTGAACTCACCACTGGGATTAAAGTTCTCAACCTCACCATCAAAGTGATCCATAAAAAGCCATTGCTCGCTGTTTTTTTTCCTCCCACACTTTGTGAAACAGGTGAGAACAACAAACAATGTTTTGCCATGAATGACAAACACTCTAAGCTTTAAGAACTTTCAAGAGAGGCAGCTTGGATAAGATTTCAATAGTGATTTCCTCTGGAAGAATTTGAAAGCAATTCCCCTGTCTTCTCTCTGGTATTTGCATTTTGCTTTTTGGGTTTTCTTGGGATAAAATTTTTCTTGCTTAAAACATAATTTAATGTAATGCTGAGAGTCTAAAATTAGAAACTTGACATGCAACAAAATTGAGCACCCAGAAGAGCCTTGTTTGGAAAATTCAATGTAAACTTATATTGCACGTACCGACAATATCACTTAAACCAGATTATGTGCTAAATTTGACAATCCATCTTGCACAGATGCTAGCAAAAGTTGTAGAATTTGGCTCAACACCTATGGCTCAACACCTATCGATTGCACTTGCTTGAAAGTTTCTAAAGCCTTTTCAATAAATCCATTTTGTGCATATCATGCAATCATTGCAATCCATGAGATGACATTTCTTTGAGGCATTGTGTCAAACAGTTCACATGCCTTCTCTATCATTCCACATTTTGCACACATGTAAACCAAAGCATTTCCAACTATAACATGTGATGAAAATCCCCCTTCCATCATGCTTTGATGGATGTCCATACCCTATTCCAAAGCTCCTATTTTAGCACAACCAGGGAGTACGCTGGCAAACGTAACTTGATCAAGTTGGAGACCTGTTTGTTGCATATGGTGATACAGTGTGACTACCTTATGAGTATACTTGCAATAATCGTATTTTGTGTAACACTGTCTCGTTCTTTCAAGTGATCAAAGACTTTCCTAGCATCAACCAAACTTCCGTAATGTTGTGAGATTGAGATGGAGATGAGTAGTGGATGGCAATAGCATTTTATGACATTACTAGTAGTAAACAATCAAGTTACAAACCCTAGATGAAACAAATCAAACCTTGAAGAATTTCTTGCTCCCATTCGACAGCAATAATTATTTTCACAATTAAACGAGCAAAGGACATTAAAATATTTGTTAAAAACCTTATACCCAATGAAACCAAGCATCCACAACTACTATCAACCCATGGAACTAGACATTTCGTTACAATTAAATCCTATCAAAAAAGATTTTCAAACATAAGTCACTAACAATAGCTAGAACCAAGACAAGCCCAAGTGCCCTCATTTTAAGCCCAAGTGCCCTCATTTTAAACTATAAATAAACTCTGTTTGGAAACCCCACAACAACTCCAAAGAATGATCTCGTAATGAAATTGAGAAAACATATTTCAAAGTGAATGTTATTTCTCCCCAAAAGGTTTGCTCGGGTTTTGCCTAATCCATGGTGTCAACAACCTCGAGTCACACTCCTAAAACAATAAATGTGTTGAAAGTATAGTAAATCTAATACTATGGCAAGTGGTTTACCTCAAGATTCTGCACAAATTGTGTCGTGCTGTCAATGATGCTGGTGAGAAAGAAGCGCTGAATTTTAAGGAAAAATTTACAAAACCCTACGACGGCAGAACGTTTTTTAAAATGAGACGAACCAAAGCTTATCTCCTTCACTTGCTCTTCAATGTATTCACAGTAAACCAAAGTAGATATGAAAATATTAGAGTTTGAGGGCTACTGAAGTTTGATTTGATTTGGAGACCAGCGAGATTTTCCAACGTAAGAATTATGGTGTGAGACAACTCTGGTGGGCTGTGCCCATAATATAATAAGTGAAGACTAAAATCACAAAACAAACTGAAATGTAACTTATCTTTCAATCTAGAAATAAAATTAATTTACTGGAAAACAAAAACAAAACAAAATTCATTTATCACAAAACCAAAACTAAACTAGTCTTGCCAATCAAAAGAAACCCAACTTGTGATATTGCTATTAAGATTCGACCATGTAGTTTTACGAGTCAATCTCATTGACCTATGTTTCATTAGTAGTGGTTCACAAGAACCCATCTCTCATGATATGAATTCCACTTACCACTCATTGCATGTAGGGGATGCTCACAGAAGTAATTATTCTGAGTCTAAGGAAACTAATGTAATTATTCCGAGTCTAAGGAAACTAATGTAATTATTCTTTGAATCTAAAAGGAAAATAACATAAGTAATATAAAAGGAACTAACTTATGACAAACTAAGAAACCACCTAAGCTGTAATTATTCTGAGCGTCTAAGGAAATTAATGTAATTATTCTTTGAATCTAGAAGGAAAATAGCATAAGTAACATAAAAGGATCATGTAGTGTGATCCGAAATGTTGATGCTAAAAATTGTTGCACACAATCAAATCCAGAAGCTATACAGACTTAACATAAAAGGAACTAACTTATGACAAACTAATGAAACCGCCTAAGATGTAATTATTTTGAGTCTAAGAAAACTAATGTAATTATTCTTTGAATCTAGAAGGAAAATAGCATAAGTAACATAAAAGGAACTAACTTATGACAAACTAATGAAACCACCTAAGATGTAATTATTCGGAGTCTCTAAGGAAGCTAATGTAATTATTCTTTGAATTTAAAACAAAATACTTATCAAAATGCCAAAAATGAACACTCGTCTTTCAATCAAAACGGAAACCAGGATTATCAGAAACCCAAAAAGAAAATAATCTTTCCAACTTAAGGACTAAAATGAAACCAACTTTCCAGATAATACTAAAAGCAAGACAGCATAAACATACAGTTCAAACATTTTTTCAGACCACTACAAAGAAAACATATCAATTCGATTGATCATTTTTTCAAACTACAAAGAAGGTAAACTTATCAATGTACTTAAATAGTTATTTCCAACCATTCTCTAGGAAGGCAATAGAGTACTAAGACTGGATATAAAGATTAAGGTTAGTGGACAGTGCAGTAGAACCTAAGGTGAGAGTGATTCGTGCATTTCCAAATCTTCTTTGATTGTTTAGTTAAACTTTAGCATGTTACAGGGGCAACTTACAGGCTTAAGTTCAGTAGAGCAGTTACTGAATTCACCTTTGTCTTATCATTATAGCTTCAGAGTTTCAAAAAATCAAAGTCAATTTGTAAAATTGATACCATACGCTGATTGTTTTAGCTGGATAAGAATTTGCTTGTAAAATAAATCCCATTATCCATGCCTTGCCATCTGGCATTATGTAATAAGGCAATCAACTCCAACCATTTCTTATCAGCAATCAACAAAAATAATAAAACAGTGAAATTAGGGAAACCATCCAGATTAAAGCCCATAGCACAATGTGCTACAATACAAGTAAATGATTAGGATTTTATCTAATGCAAAAAGTAAGGCCAGAATGAGAGATCAAACGGATAAAGTTCTACCATTTGATAATTGAAGAAACAAAACATCATATACACATGTGAACACACAGCCATAAACTACAGTATTGATCTAGAACATTCTTTCTCAAACCAATTAGATCTTAAATTTAAGGTATGAAGCCTTTGAATAAGGCTAAACAAATTAAGTATTAGCTATCTCAAATTGTTTGATTTAAAAATGACAAACTTCTTTTAACATTTGTATATATCAAACCAAAGAATTCCACAGTAGACATAGATGACAGATATAGTTAAAAACCTTGAAAAAATGTCTAGCTCAGGACTTTACTAAAAACGAATCTTACAATTAAATAATCCGTTAAATATGACAACATTTACCCAAAAAAAAGCTTGAGATAGTTCAGTGCCAGCTGCCTAAAACACATTCTGCCAAAAAGCTTTAACATTTGTCTCAACTCAGGAAAAATGGTCATTAAATTCGCTAGTCCCTTAGAAAACAAGCTCATGAGGCTTCATTCCTGATCTGAGAGAAAATCTAGCAGACAAGTAATGCTTCAAATCAGGAACAGCTTCTACTGCCTTCAGTACTTGTTCATCCAGTATCTTCTGATCCTCCTTTCTATGTGGAGCTACATACTTTGTTGGCTGCAGCACACATTAGAGTTTACACAAGGATCTGAGTCTCGTGCACAAAAATTGTAGTCTTAAAAGGAACAAAACTTCAAGATGGAGAAAGCTTTGAACGCATTTCAAACCCTTACAAGTCCTTTGTAACAAACAATAAATCCCACCACTAACATCTTTACGAATCATTCTAGTGGAAAAGCCAAAATATTTCTGTTAAGAAAGTTGAACTACCACCCTGAATAATATTAAGAAACAACTTTGGATGTATCTTTTCCATGTACTAGAGAACAAAACGACCTGCATACCTTAATCTATCTAAAAATATACTCAACTGATTCACACAGTTTTCACTTTTCTATTCTGCTTCACTCCTTAAAAAAACCAAAATAGCAATCATCATTTTACCATAACCCAATGTAACACATCAAAAATTAGAGTGTATCCAGTTCAGATATAAAACTGTGGGCCAGTACAATGAGAAGTCCAAACTTGAGAGCAGGAATATAATCCATTTAAAGGAACAAGAAACAACACTACTCCTAAGCAAATCCAGAATGACTGAAATGTCTAGCAGTTAAAATGTATACCTTTTTCTCGGCCTCAAAGAATTGCTCCTCGGTCTTCTTCTTCTTAACAACCTCCCTTTCAAAATACTTATCATCATATTTGCTTACATCAATACCACTCACATCAATCTTGGTGGAAGTAGCTATCACATAAACCTGATTAACTCGTCTGGTAGGTACACCATTCACCTTGAATGGACCTAAGCCATTTCAACATTTTACAAAACATAATCAGAATAAATAAGTAATCAATTCAAACAAAACTAAAACTCCATTAAAGCTGCTCCACTCAATGACTTTAAACTGACTACACCAGAGAAAAAAAGGCTATTGTTGGATGTAAAACTCTTAAAAAATTTAAAGAGGAGTAACTTCCATGAGTTTGAAGTTTTTCTGAATGACAGTAGCACAGCAGCTTGATAGAATCATGACATGGATGCTTCTCAAAACATGATAAAGGGGCTAAATATTATGGCCCTAAAGAAAATAACCAATATTTAGAAAACAAACAAGAAACCCCATAAGGTGCCAAGTAACGTAACAAATTATACATGTTAGCAATTTTGCACAAAATTCACTGTTTCCAAAATATGTCCTACACACACACTCACAACATAATTTTTTTTTTTGAAAAATAACTGTACCTAATGGTTATTTTTAGCCCAATGAATAGTTAAATAGCAGCATTTTGTAGTGAGTCAAAATTTTCAATCCATCAATGTTAACGGTTGATCTTCCCTAAATTTATTTGTCCCTGGTATGTTGCCATTGGCATCTATAGACTTTAACAATTTGACATTAGAACTAAATACCATAAAAGTTCAACAGACCCCTATGTGTCAACCTTTTAATATTTAACATTCATGTTAAAATGATTCTCATGTCAGATGAAGTAGGATCTATGGTACAGAAATATTGCAATAGATAAACTCCCACAGTAAACTGACGAGGGCACCTAAAAGATATTCACAGTACCATTACATATTTTGAGAATTAAAAGATAAATAGCCAAGGATCTACTCTGCATTCTAAATGTCATTACTAAGCAAATATATTTCAAGCAACAGAATATAAAGATATGTATAATAGATTGAACACTGTGTTCTATAGGGACATATCCCTGGCCCTCAAACAGCCATCCTCGTCCCCAATAGCATTTCAGGTAAGGCAGAGGTTCTCCCCTGGCCTTCCCCAAAAATCTTCAAACATTCAAAACATGTTGCAGAAATTAGAAACACCACAGGTACATTTAGCTGTTTCAGAAAAAGCCCTGAGACGTCCCCCATGGCAAGGCAAGTTTTTATAGTGTTTTAAAAAAAATTGTTCATAACATTAAAGACGGCTGTTAAATATATTATAACAGCAGCAATGAATATATCATGAGAGCAGTATAAAATCAATTAAATTAATTATGACAACAATGATACTGGTAAAGTGACACTAGTATGGCAGCTATAAGTTTATCAAGATCCAAATTTGTAACTGTTGCAAAATCCTTTGTTTAAGGCTTTTATTATGAGTTTTGTTTTTCACTTTGGAAAAGATGGAAAAATGAGAAAATGACAACGTGAAGGTTTGGAAATGAGAACAGTGAAGCAAAGTGAGAAAGTAAACTGTAAAAAGAATTGGCTAAGTCTTTTGGGCGCCAAGTAAAAGATTGTTTTCAGTTATCTTTTCTCACGCAGCAAAGAGTTTCTTTAGGGTTTCATTTCATGGCATTGAATGACTGTTCCTATGGTGGCGTTTCCCAAGCAGCAAGACCAAGCGGATTTAATGGCACGTTGTGGGCAGGGTCATTGGCACATTACATGTAGAAAGAGAACACCTAGGGATGAAGACAGATCATGCCCACGTTGAGACGATATTGGAGGTTTTCTAGGAGGCCATCTGTATTCTGCCCACGTTGCAATGAGTTGTAGAAGTCTCACACCTTCATATTTCTCACATACATAACAGAACCTGCATGTTTATCGTTACAACCTGCCAGGTATGCCTCTATTACTGGGGTTTATCCATTATTAAATCCTTCATAAGTTGAATGGAGTTTTCCTTTAGGGTTTTTGAGTTGCTTAGGTATTCAAGCCAAACAAATGCTTGAGCAAATTTAAGGGAAGGGGAATTCCTGTGGGGTCTGGGATTAGGTATCTTTCACAGACCTGCCTCTATACCAAATCTGTCATTTGAGCATGGTCGTCTACATCATTTCATTACTTTCCCTTGCACGAGCAAACACAGCATTAGGCTTCAGTGTCATCTTCACAATAGATGGTGCATCATGTATGGATCATCCCTTTTGATTCAATGAATAATCATGAGCAGCTCTTAGGATCATGCAAAAACTCCTTTGAACTTTTTGGTTCCAAGAGCAGGGATGTTTGAGACCTATGTAGCTGGTTCGCAGGGTTCTGGCCTGGGTCCTGGTCCGGGTTCGCCCTGGGTCCGGGTCCTGGTCCGGTCCTTCTGCTGGTCTCGCCAGGGTCTCAGATGGCCTTGGCTGTACCTGGCAACCCAGCAGAACCCGGCGAACCTACAGAACCCAAGCAGGTCCCGGGCGCCTGGGCGAAAAAGTGATTTTTTTTTGTTTTTAATGTTTCACTTGACTTTGACCCACACCCATGTGGGAACCCTGGTAAGTGACCTCTAAAACATGTGTTAAACATCTAAACTGCCCTATTTTCATTCATTTTGTTTTGGTAAAACAAGCATTTTCATATTCCAAGAGGTTGACTTCTACTGCAATTGTTGGATTGACAAAAGAGTTGAATTCTAGTCTTCCCATTTCCACTAATAATGTCAATACATTGATAAGTGGATGGATCGAGAATCATATGATGATTGGAAACTCTGAAAATAGGTTATTGAGTTTGTGTTTGAACAATGAATATTTATCATATGTTTTAATTCATGATTCAAGTTTATGGTGGTTTGTTGTTTATATGATGTTATCAGTTATGATATTCAAATTCAATCCTAATTCATGTTTAGGCTGCATATATATATATATATATATATTTTTTTTTACATATTTTGTAATTTGTACTAACGAACCCAAGACGAACCGAACCCACCCCCCAAAAAATTTTGCCGAACCGGCGAACCGAACCCCCGAACCCGAACCCGAACCCGAACCCGAACCGGCTACTTAGTTTGAGACAGTCCACAGGGAAGATACATGCTCCAATGGAAATGCATCAAGACAGCTTTGGGAAATATCAATCTCTGGGAGTCAAAGGCCTATGATCAGGCCCTACTAAAGCTAGCCATCAAGGGCAGGGAAGTTTCTATCACTGCCGCACATATGGCAATATCTTTTGATAAGAATCAGTCAAAGGAGAAATGTTGAAAGGAACTAAACCCCTTTAGAAACCAGAGGTTAACCCTTTGTCTTGATGTTAGAGAAATTGTTTCAGATGAAGCTTTTACATGATGGCTGACCCCAGCAGGATCCTTCAACAATCTATGTGTTATGCTAAGTTGTGGCCCATGGATCATTCTCTGTTTCATGGAGTTACACCATACATGTTTTTGACAGCATTCAACTCCCCACAAGCTGGAACATCCACAACATATTTTCATGACAAGGAAAAAAGTACCATGATAGTCGGCATTAATCAAAGGATAAACAGTGATATGATTGTGTGTTCACTGTCATCATTTTTAAGGGTTTGATGGCAGCCATGTGTAAAGGGAGAGGATGATTGAAGGCAGTCACTTCACAAATAGTGAAGGGACAGCCCTAGTAACTTTGTTTTTGAAGGTCAGTGATTTCAATTAAGGAAGACAATGGTTGTGATTATAAACAACAACAGGACAGCATAGAGTAGTCCTACAGTGCACAGTCCAGTCATAAAACTGAAGGCAGTGACTTGACAATACTTAAGTTGCAGTCAATGTCATAGAGATGGGACAGAGCAAAATGATAAAAGGATAGTCATGGATTTAGCAAGAATTGGCAGTTCAAAAGAAAAAGCACAGTCCTATGAATAAATGACGCAACAAATGATAAACGAGCAGCAAGGGCAATGACAGTCCTAAGAGAATCATCAAGAGGACACTCATTCATGACTGTGATAAGAATGTTGCAGGGAAATAATGGACAGTCAAATCAAGAATGAGGGTCGTTATATGGGCAAAGATGTCACAGGACAATCATTTTGAAGACTGCACTCTATAGATTTTTGTATCATCAACAGAATATATAAAAACTTTCTAATAGATTGTTCACCATGAAGACTATAGGGATAATGACAGATGCATTGGACAGTCACAATCATCATGAGGGTTACAATACAGTCTAGGAAAGTGATTCCAGTTTAAAAGACATGCAGATGGAAGAACATAAAAAGGACAGTCTTTATCAACGTAAAGGGCAATAAGAATACATTCAAGAGCACCTGTGAATAAAGTTTCAGACATTTGCAAGGCAAAAGGCAGTCTTCACTTTCATTCAAAAACATGCTATGAATCTCTATTAAAGGAATGAAGAGATAGCATGAAGGGGCTTAGAGGTTACTTCCTTGTCAAACAACCAAGACAGTCCAATCATGAGGACAGTAGAAGGGCTGTAGAAGAGCATGAGATACTCATCAAGCCCTGTTTTCTAGCTCGAGGGTAAGATACCTAATGGACAGTCATTTCCAAAAGGCAAACGCTAAGGAACAGACTTTAAGGATGACAGAGACAACATATGGAGTACCTTAAAGGCAGAGTTAAAACCATGTAGTGGGCAGCTAACTGTGAAAAGAATGCAAAACACAATGAAAGGTTATGATAAGTATTTACCTCTGTCAAAACATGTTGGTGACTGTCTCATTTAGAGATCAAGGTTAATCTCCATACTTTCTAAGCTGTCCTTTTAGACTGTTATGGTTGCAGTCTTAAATGACTGTGCTTTGTCATTTGGCTATCCTTGAAATCAGCGTGAAACTCTTGCCCTTTTGATTGTGAGAAGATAACAAATCAAGGTTTGTCACTGTCTTCTACCACCTACATGATTGTCCTTGTAAGGCAAGTTTGCCTTCACCTTTTAAACATATCAAAGGCATAAGATGAATTCAGATCACAGACGTGCAAGTGATCAAAATATGGGGCAAAGAGGGCTTAATGAATGAAGCATGTGTCAAAATTAACCTTGAACTTCTCCTACGCTCTAAGAGGTTTAACACATGTCCTCTGAAGATGGTAAAGGGGTTTTTGCAGTTTGGAGGCGTGGAAGTTAATGGACAGCAGTTGAGAAGATTATAGGGGTCAATTACAACGTAAAAACCTTTCAAATGGTGGAGATTTTGTGTTACCTGTAACGAGAAGAAGCCCGGAATCAAGCTGCTTGAGGAAAACAACCCGCTTGCCCTTCCAATGTCCAGTCAAAATGATCAGAATAGTCCCCGGGGTGATGCTAGCCCTGCAAAACACGTCATATCGCAAATCAAACCCTAAAAATAATCCCTGGGAATCCCATACCCTCTATCCTAAAATTTTTAATTTAAAAATAAAGCATACAAGAGGAAAAAACTAAAACACTACTGCTATAACTATTACCTGAGCTTGGTGGGCTTGTGCTTCCTCTTGTTGATGAGAGGCTTAGGTACGTCCTCCGCTGGGTAAAATTTAGGGGGCTTCTTCTTCTCATCGACTGCTTCGGGCTCTGCCGTGGGCTTGGCGTGTTGTGGGAATGAGCCGCCATTCTGCTTCTTGATCGCCCAGAGACCTCTCTTGTGGTACATTTTCGATCTGGAAAAACGGCCTACGCCCCTTATCAACTCTTTGTTCCTCGTCGATCGGGGCTTCCCTGCTTTGGCTGCCATTTCTGCTCTGTTTTCCTCCCTCCGTCCTCCTTCCTGTCGCCACACTCCAATCAATTGATGTCCTTGCTCTATGACGAAAACCGTTGCGATGGATGGCTAGGGTTTCAATCGAAATATTAGGGCTTCGACGAAGGTTTTAGTGTATGTTTATTAAAATGAAAATTATGGCCAAGATATATTTTTTTAATTTTTAATTTTTATTTTTGAAAATATTAATAACAATGGCCAAGGTCTTACTAATGAGCACATTTAGGTTTTAACATTATAGCATCCTTTATCCTACGTAGTTAAGTATAGGGAGAAGCTAATCTCTCGACAAAAAGCACCTATATATGTAACATTATAACATAACTCCATCCCCCATCCCATGTGCTAGACAAAATGCACCGACGGAAAGACTTGACGAAGCGCGCTAACGGACGATTAGGCACGTGTTGTCACGTGTCCCGTCATCGAAAAGGGTTTGCTTGGCCAATGGGTATTTCAAAATTGAAAAAGCAATGGACAAAAAGCTCAAAATGTTGCCATTTATGTCATTTGCATTTTGGAGGTTCTTGGGGAGTGTGGAACAGAGTTGCAAGTGTTTGGAGGTCTAATGAGAGTCGAGACTCTCCCTACCAAAATGCATTCGACGGGCGCAAGCAGCTAGCTAGCAGGTATGTATATCTGCCAGAAATATAGGTCATTTTTCCATTTTACTTCGGAATTGTGAAGAATAAAATGGCTATTTGTTGCAAACATGGATTTTCATTAACGAGAAAATAAAGGGTTTTCCTTGCATAAAGGGTTTTCAATTAAAATGCAGAGTTGTTTATGTGTTTTTTTGTTGAGGGTTTTTTAATTTTTCCATTTTAATGTTCTCACTATGAAAAATTGAACGGCTATTTGTTGTGAAGATGGGTTTTCATTGATGGGAAAATAAAGGGGTTTCCTTGCGAAAAGGGGTTTTCATTTGAAACACGGAGTTTTTTTGTGTGTTTTTGTGTTGACAGTTTTTTTAAAAATTCATTTTAATATTCTAACTATGAAGATTTGAATGGTTGTTCGTTGCGAAGATGGGTTTTCATTGATGGGAAAATAAAGGGTTTTCCTTGTGAAAAGGGGTTTTCATTTTAAAGGCAATGTGGCTTCTGTGCCAGCAGGTTTTCAAAATCATAATTTGGAATTGACAGAAAGCCCAAAACGTTGCTATTTTTGACATTCTGATATTGAAGGTTGTCGTTTCAAAATGGTTTTGAAACATTAAGTGGGTTGTAGGTTTTGTAAAACATAATGTTTTGCATCCTACAATTTTACAAAACAATATGTATGTCTTGAAAAGCCTTTGTTATTTAGACTGTAGGAATGTAATGATAGGCACCATTTTGTAAACACCTAGTATGGTATTTGGCTTTAGTGTGTAGAGGGTTTTACAACATTGTGTGGGTTGGAGGTTTCATAAATCATGTTGTCACCTCACATCATATTGTGCATGTATATTTGGATCATATTAAGAAATTGAAATGCAAATTTAATTAATCTTGTTGACAGACAACTACAATCTAAAAGACACGAAGTTGAACAAATAAACACAAAAATGGAAGGTGTGATTTTCAAGACATTCATACTGTTTTGTAAAATTCCATGTCACAAAATCCTGCGTGTTAAGAAGCAAGCAACCCACCATGAGACAACCCTTTACATTTAAACAAGGAGATTCAAATCACTGAAAACCCACATTGTGTTTTCCAAATTACAATTATTTTGTGCACTTGTTTTTTTCAATCATGTGAAATTTAAATGCAATTTTTACTCAAATTAAAATTCCTTAAAATTTTTGAAGGGGCCTTTCAATACATTCACACTGTCTAAATTACAAAAGCTCTTCAAGACATTCATTTTGTTTTGTAAAATTCACGTTGGAAAACCCTAGGTGTTAAGAAACAAGAAACCCATATAGTGTTGTAAAACCCTCTGCAACCAAATTGGTTAGTACCCCTCACCTTGATTTGGTTGGTTTTCTCCTCCACGTGCACTCCAAACTTCAGCTTTCAACATGCAGACTAAAAACACACCACAATTTGGTCAGTTTCCTTCTCCAGCTCCTCCACATATACTCCAAATTGGTTACTCACCCCTCGCCTCAATTTGGTATATTTTGTGATTGCCTTGAGAACCTTTTATGAATTAGATAGTAAGAATGTAATGAAATTGGAAAAAATTGTGTTAAGAAATATGCAACCCACACAGTGTTGTAAAACTCTCTAGACATAACAACCCAATTGGTAAGTCGAGAAAACTGAGTTGATGCCACTATTATCTCCTTGCTTCCCTCGTCATGGTGTTTGCTCCTGTCTACCGATTTCATCACTTTTATCATTCTTCTTGGCAAGCCCCACACTATGTCGTCTCATCATGTTATGTATGTTTCTATGTATGTTGTTATGTATATTTTTATGCGTTTTTGTATGTACATGGGTGCATTTTTTTGAGAGATTAGTTGCATCCATAGAGGGTTT
>VDFB02141233.1:0-80074 GCA_007258455.2 Sequoia sempervirens
AATATTACATCTTTGGACTTGGTGTAATTACAATTTACAAAATGACATTGAAATGTCGAGAAATATTACAAGATGCATAATGGGATGCACCGGAAATGTCTAACACTGGAGAACAGGAAGCTTCTTCATGTTTCTTTGCTTGGGCGCAGAGTCTTCATACTTCTTCCTGGTCTCCTGCATGAACTTTTATTTGGAAGAACCAAGATCAAAGGACATCACCTTCGGGATCACTTGACGAGATCTGGAGAGAAACTGCAAGGATGGTGAATCAACAGGCGTTAGCAGAAAAAGCAGCATTGGGAAGCGCGAAGCGAGCAACAATGTCGAGCAAGCATGAAACGGAGGATGATGCACGGAAAACGATGCATGAAGTGGAAAAAACAAGGTTTGGAGCAAAACTGGGAAAAATGGAAGTGTTTTAAGAAAAAACTGGGAAAAGTGTAAGGGTGCTAAAATTCAGCTCCATTGCACAAAAATGACTAAGTCTGGAAGAAAAGTGCAAAGGTGCTAAAATTCAGCTCCATTGCACAAAAAATGACTAAGTCTGGAAGAAAAGTGCAAAGGTGCTAAAATTCTGCTCCATTGCACAAAAAATGACTAAGTCTGAAAAAAGATTGTGAAAAGTGTAAGGGCGCCAAAATTCAGCGCCCTTACATTTTTGGAGATTTCAGTCTTTGATGCAGGGGCGCTAAATTTTAGCGCCCTTGCACTTTTCAGAGTTAGAATTTATTCTGGCATTTTCAACATGTCATGGCGCTAAATTTTAGCGCTTCAGCATCTTGAGCACATTTTGGAAAACGGATGTAATGGTGAATGAAAACGGCGCTCGGGGTTTGCAAAGTGTTTGTATGCATAGAGTTGCAATCGAAATTGGAGAATAAAGAGAAAGCAAGGGTAACAAATTACAAAGATGAAACGCGAAAAATGCTGGAGAGGGATGTCGAAAAACTCAAAAAACGTATTTGCAGTTTGAAGAAAACTCGCTCAGCATGAAGAGAGGAAGAACTAAAATCATAAACAATGAAAATGGCGAACTAAAACACTTTTAAGTGAAAGAGAAAATCGAAAACCTAACTCAAGTCGAGCAATAAATTTAGGCACGAAAAGTGGCACGATTGACGAAAAACGCGAAAAAGATGAAGAAACGCGCCAGGGCCAGAAAAAGTTTAAGTGTCAGGAAAAAGTGTAATGGCGCTAAAATTTAGAGCTATTACATTTTGGAAAAAGTCACTTTCATGCAGAGGCGCTAAATTTTAGCGCCCTTGCATTTTCCAGACTTAGCCAATTTTGGCTTCAGGGCAGGAGCGCACTTTTTCAGTGCCACTGCATTTTTCACAATTCGCTAAGTACGAACAGTGAAACTTCGCGAAGGAGCTCGTTTCGAAGGTCTTCGCGAGGCGAACATGGGGGAATGCTCGAATTGACTATTCGAGACTTTGGAACGCATTTCGAGGTGGCTTGAAAATCACTTCATTATGCGTACTTGAACTTCACGAATCCTAGGAAACGACAAGTTTCGTAGGGGGGTTATCCGTGGAATGAGCGCTGCTAGATTCCGTGATAACAGCTGGCTCCTGTTGGGGATCTTCCTTCAACCATTCTTTGAAACGAATGAAGGGAGAAGAACTCCAGAATTCAAGTGCCTTTATCCATTGGGCTTGGAGTCAGGTGACAACGACGAAAAACAAATTTACGAAAACAAGACGCAAACTTATGCAAATGCACTTATTGAAAAGGGAAAAACCTACCTAATTAAAACTAGCCATTAATGAGACCTTCTCAAATGAAACCGTTCACAGGTTCAACAAAATAGTTTCCTTTCTTCAGCAGCTTGCAAGGCCTTCCATGATCATTAGCAGCTACATGTAGATGAGGTTGAAGCATTGCTTCATGAAAGAGATGAACAGGTTCAGCTACCTTTGAAAATATTATGGATATACTGCTGCTCCAAAATAAATCATTGAATCCAGGCTGCTCCTGTGCATCTACAAATATATCTTTAACTGCATCCTCAAGTTTATCTTCACTCTCAGGTGCAAGTGGAACCTCTGTCTTCCCATTGGCCTCCAACCAAGCAAGATGTCTTATGGGACATTCCCTTGATCGATCAAAGATTGAATGCTTCTTACCAGTTGCTACCTCAACAACTGATTCATCAACCATGGCAACCTCATGCTGATTGGGATGATCTCCTTCATGTGAATCAAATGAAGATATGATTGCATTGCATACCTCAATATGATGTTCACCATCCTCAGACTTGGGAAAATCTGAATTATTTATAAGAAGGTCCTCACGTGACACAGATGCATTCTTTTCAACTTGACTAAAATCTGCATGCATGTCCATCTTTTCAGATCTCAAGAAAATATTATTTTCATTCACTTGAACTTCAACAAAATGACTTTCATCATTTTGCTCTTCATCAATGGCTTTCTGAGACTGCATAAACTAGAATTGGGAGTCGCCAGCTATGTCTACTTCCTTTTCTCGGAAGAGAACATCAAGATTACTTGGATCGGAGTCAGGATGGTTCACTGCTCCTTTTACTAATGGTACCTCAAGAGCAAGCCTCTTTGGAGGTGAAGATAACTTGTGTTGATTACCAACAGCATTTGAAATTGACCTCCTTGGTACGTCTTTGCAAGGAACAGAAAACATGCCTTGAGCTAACTGCTTTTTGAGGTCAAATAGCTCATTTTCCAACCTTTGCACCATAGGATCCCTCCTTGTGATGGAAGAAAATAACTCCAAAGAAGAGCTTTCTTCAGATTCATCTGAGTCAATTTTTATTTGCCCAGCAAGAATGAGATCATCTTCAATTTTTGTCGCCAAGGTCTGCACAACTGCAAGAGTAGCTGGAGGTGCTCTTCTCAATAGGAAACCAACCTCAGGCTCTTGAGAATTTACAAAGAAACATTTCAAGTTCTCAGCTGTAGGTTGAGCAACAGTTGGAATTCTTCGTGTCAACTTGTTGAAGTGAGCAATGAACTCGCGCATGGGCATGTGAGATTCCTTCTTCAACTGGGTGAGCTGAGCCAACAAAGCATGAGCATCTTCAGGAGGCTTGAACCTTTCTTCAAACTTGGCTATGAGAGTTGCCCAGTTTGTGATGGTACTTGGCGCCAAATGATAAAACCAATCTGCAGCAACGCCTTGGAGAGTCTCCACAAACAGCCTTACAGATACATCTTCGTATTCAACACCATGAACTCCACAAGCAATGTAGAAAGCAGCAACGTGCTCGTCAGGATGTTGTCCATCACCAAAAAACTTGGGAAAGTTCTTCCGTGAGCCTTCAGGAAGAGCATGTAGGGGTAGAACTAGGCTCAACGGACCAAAAGCATTTCCCCAAGGACCTTGAGCAGCCATTTACATGTCCTTGGTGAAATCTTGAAAAACTTACAAGAAAATAAATTACAATAGAAAAGGACACAGGCATACTTCAAACGAAAGCATGAGGCTTTAGAATGCGTATCGTGTCCCCAGCGGAGTCGCCAAAAAACTGTTGGGTGAAAATTATGTAATCAACTTTCGACAGATTACACAACTTGGACTTCAGCCACAGCTATGTGAGATGTGAATCTCTCCTCTCGGAAAGGGGAGGCGCCCTTCTTACTGCTAAGAGAAACAATAGTAAATCACAAAAAAGTAATTACACAATGTACACGAAATTCACGGAGTGGGGGGGGTGTGTTACATTCATCCTTCTCTCTTTTTTCAGAGATGATGTTTACAATGCTTCAAGTGTTGGAAGTTCCGAATTCTTGATAACTGAAACGAACAACTAGCAGTAATGCCAATATCTCTATCTCGTCAAAGCGAAGCGTAGAGATACCAGAAGTGATTAATAACAAACAAATAAATTAAAGGAAAGCTCAAAGGCGCACAAAGTCGCTCCAGAGCTTTTATGTTGATCTTGTAGACGCATCGCTTGCTACGCTAGAAGCACAAAGTCTTCTTAGACGCAACAATTCTTTGAACAGCATGAACGATTATAAGCACAAAGTCTTGTAGATCATCCAACAAGAGATCACTTAGCACTTAACGATTACAAGCACAAAGTCTTGTAGATCCTTCGACAAGAACATGCAAGAGCATGAATGATTATAAGCGCAAAGTCTTATAGATCACTCAACCAATGATAAACAAAATAACAATGCAATCTAAATAATAGATGTAACACAAAGTTTACATCAACCACTTAGAGTCTTTCAGATTCCTCGAACTAATCACTACCAAATCAAATCAACTTACAAAGTATCAATCCAACGCGCAAAGTCCGGGCTTGCAATCCTTTCTTTATTGATTGAATCTCATTCTACAAAGTTATGAATGAAAGTTTCACAAGTTTGCTTAAAAAAGGCAGCACTTCGTTGCAAAAGGCTAAAAGATAATATTACAATGAAAATCCCTCACATTATATAGAAAGAGGGATGAGCAAAAGAAGGAAAGAGATTGAGAAAATCAGGGAGTTAGGTGGCGATTTTAGGAAATCTCACCTAACTTTGACCAAAGTCAAAGTGTAATTTGTTTTCAAAATATTACATCTTTGGACTTGGTGTAATTACAATTTACAAAATGACATTCGAAAATGTCGAAATATTTACAAGATGCATAATGGGATGCACCGAAATGTCTAACATGGAGAACAGGAAGCTTCTTCATGTTTCTTTGCTTGGGCGCGGAGTCTTCATACTTCTTCCTGGTCTCCTGCATGAACTTTTTATTTGGAAGAACCAAGATCAAAGGACATCACCTTCGGGATCACTTGACGAGATCTGGAGAGAAACTGCAAGGATGGTGAATCAACAGGCGTTAGCAGAAAAAGCAGCATTGGGAAGCGCGAAGCGAGCAACAATGTCGAGCAAGCATGAAACGGAGGATGATGCACGGAAAACGATGCACGAAGTGGAAAAACAAGGTTTGGAGCAAAACTGGGAAAAATGGAAGTGTTTTAAGAAAAAACTGGGAAAAGTGTAAGGGTGCTAAAATTCAGCTCCATTGCACAAAAATGACTAAGTTTGGAAGAAAAGTGCAAAGGTGCTAAAATTCAGCTCCATTGCACAAAAATGACTAAGTCTGGAAGAAAAGTGCAAAGGTGCTAAAATTCAGCTCCATCGCACAAAAAATGACTAAGTCTGAAAAAAGATTGTGAAAAGTGTAAGGGCGCCAAAATTCAGCGCCCTTACATTTTTGGAGATTTCAGTCTTTGATGCAGGGGCGCTAAATTTTAGCGCCCTTGCACTTTTCAGAGTTAGAATTTATTCTGGCATTTTCAACATGTCATGGCGCTAAATTTTAGCGCTTCAGCATCTTGAGCACATTTTGGAAAACGGATGTAATGGTGAATGAAAACGGCGCTCGGGGTTTGCAAAGTGTTTGTATGCATAGAGTTGCAATCGAAATTGGAGAATAAAGAGAAAGCAAGGGTAACAAATTACAAAGATGAAACGCGAAAAATGCTGGAGAGGGATGTCGAAAAACTCAAAAAACGTATTTGCATTTTGAAGAAAACTCGCTCAGCATGAAGAGAGGAAGAACTAAAATCATAAACAATGAAAATGGCGAACTAAAACACTTTTAAGTGAAAGAGAAAATCGAAAACCTAACTCAAGTCGAGCAATAAATTTAGGCACGAAAAGTGGCACGATTGACGAAAAACGCGAAAAAGATGAAGAAACGCGCCAGGGCCAGAAAAAGTTTAAGTGTCAGGAAAAAGTGTAATGGCGCTAAAATTTAGAGCTATTACATTTTGGAATAAGTCACTTTCATGCAGAGGCGCTAAATTTTAGCGCCCTTGCATTTTCCAGACTTAGCCAATTTTGGCTTCAGGGCAGGAGCGCACTTTTTCAGTGCCACTGCATTTTTCACAATTCGCTAAGTACGAACAGTGAAACTTCGCGAAGGAGCTCGTTTCAAAGGTCTTCGCGAGGCGAACATGGGGGAATGCTCGAATTGACTATTCGAGACTTTGGAACGCATTTCGAGGTGGCTTAAAAATCACTTCATTATGCGTACTTGAACTTCACGAATCCTAGGAAACGGACAAGTTTCGTAGGGGGGTTATCCGTGGAATGAGCGCTGCTAGATTCCGTGATAACAATCTCTTAGCGGTGCTTAGAATTATAGTTCAGTCCAGTAAGGAAGATAATACTCCATCCACTTCTCAATTTCTCCTGGAAGCGTTTTCAGTGCTCACAGGTGGTGCTGTTGATTATTCACAAGAATTTTGTTGGACTAGAGTCCCCTTACATCCACTAGATTCAGAAATAAATGCTACCATTGAAAAGGACAAATCTAGAAAGACGCCATCCCTGAAACTTCTTCCTTGTGTTATAAAGAAGGGAAGCTATGGATCCACTGAAGTCTATCTGGACACATATTTTCGGCTTTTAACAGAGGATTGCTTTGCAAAACTAAAGAGTGGTATATCTGCCTTGAAGTCTTATCAACTGGATCCGAGGGACATGAGAGTTTGGATTGAGGGGTCTGTTCTTGGTATCCACTTTGGCACAGGTTATTCAGGCATATCAATTGCCATAAAGACAGAGAAGCGAGGCAGAAAAGTTCTTAGCCGGAGTGATTTGCCTATGACAGGAAACCTATTATGCATATCTGATGATGGAGGAAATTTTGACTCTCCTATTTGGGGGATTGTTACAGGTTGTGAGGACGAGAATAACAAGGCTATTATTTTTACAGAGATTTTGGATGAAGGAGATGAAGTGGGAGTCCAATCAATTAGTCGATTATTAGGGGCATCAAACATAGTCCTAGCAGAAAGCCCAACATATTACAAAGCCTACCAACCAGTTCTCAAATCTCTACAACAGATGGACCTGGAGAAGCTTCCATTCAAGGATGAACTGGTTGATGCAACTTGGCCAAATAAGGCCCCAGATTATCTCAACTCATCAACGACATTGGATTGGAGCTGCTTGTTTGATGATAAAAGTCTGAGAAGTAATTTCTATGGATTGGATGATTCACATGATTCAAATCTCGGTAGTGACTTGATTACCAGCAAACACATAACAGTTAAGAAGAATACCATCATTGGTGTGTATGGCCATCTTTCTGCATACAAGACAAGTCTGAGAAGTAACATATCTGAACTGAATACTTTGCTTTCTTCTGGATACAAAACAATCCTTGATGAGAGTCAGATAGGGGCTGTGAATCTTGCTTTAAACAACCGCTTAGTTTTAATTCAAGGACCCCCAGGAACGGGTAAGTACATGATGAAACTATTGCATTTTTTTAAAAATAATTTCATGGTTATTCACCTAACAACTAAAAAGCTCCACTCAGTTTATTTGGCTCAAAAGATAGCATTGTGTGTTTATAAGCACACAATGCATGCAATATTTAATCAATAGCCATTTTTGAAACAGGTAAAACATATGTTGGAGTGAGGATTTTGGAGCTTTTATTAACTGCAAATTCCTTGCCTTCTGGTCCTGTTATGGTCATTACTTACAAAAACCACAGCTTGGACCAATTCCTTATATCTTGCTTGAGATTTTGTGGAAGCCAAAAAACAGATGAGTTAGTGAGATTAGGAGGGAGAACTACAGATCACTTGCTGGATAAGCATAATATGAGCATGCATCTGAATGAGGGGAATATTTTCAATTCAGACTGTAAACATAACAAGTCAAAATTGAAAGTAATCAGGTCAGAGATAGAAAATCTTTCACAAGAATTGAAAGAAAGCAATGTTTTCCACATGAAAGCAATACTCCACCGTATGCCTGACAAACAACTACGGCAGCTACCTAATACAAGATACAATATAAGCCTCATCCGCCAAGTTCCTGTAGAAGTGCCTATCATGGATTACTTTGAAAATCATAAGGCTAAATCAAGACATCTGCTGGCTCAGATATATCAAGCTCTTACACAGAGTTTCATGGGGTGGATGCCTTCAAGGGAAACTTTTGAAGTTGTAAAAGAAATTTTATCTATGGAAAAACAACCCCAAAATTTTGAAATGGCATACGATATTAATATAGATGGGGAAAATACAATTGAAAATCCTGAAGACATTGAGGATGAAAATGAAGAAAAGACTGAGTTGGGGATATGCATGGCTGAAACGAGAGGAGGGAGGAAGGAAAGGCTAGAAGAAAATTTTCTTTGTTTCACAACTGATGAAAATTCCAACCCATTTGGCGGTATAAAATGATTAAATAATGTAAGACTTTTGACAAGGTGATATAGTACACACGTTTGAAATTTTTTTTTTTTTTTTTTATAATTCATAAGCTGTTCAGGGTACTTGTTGATAAGCTGTAGTTTTTTATGTCAATATCAGGTTGATTTAAAGGAATATGGATGGGTAATGCATGAGAATCCATGGAATTTAAAAGCGTCACATCGTGCAATAATGATTTATCTGATGCTACAATTGAATCATGAAGAAGTGTTAAGAAGATTTGGAGATGCAAAGAAACAATATGATGAGATAGTTGAAGACATGAAGGAAATTACCAAGCGGAGGCAACTGGATGTCTTGATGAATGCAAAGATTGTTGGTATGACAACTACTGTAAGTGCAAGCTATAGCCTTAAATACTATTTTTTCTCTTATTTTGGGATTGCTTATATCTTTGATGACAAGTCAAAATAAAATAGCAGGTGAAAGTAGGTCTCTTCTCAAATTGGAAGGGGAAGTTCCAACGAAAGTAAAATTAATTTCAGATGTTAGATTATAGAAAAAGAAATTATGAGTACTCATGTTATGCACAATAATTTAATGAGGTTTTTTTCCATAATGTAAAATAAACCAAACTAAAAGTGTTTTATCTTTTTGCTTCAAGGATGAGCACGTGACTGAAATTAGCTCCTTTTTCATAGATGAGCTTTTATATTTTATGACCATAAAATGTATGAATAATCTAAGTAATCTAAACACAACAATCATTTATTCTATTGGTTAAAAGTAGCAAGTTTGTGTACATGAAAATCTAAGTAATAAATTACTCTAGTATATGAATAACAAGAGATTGCACAAACTGTATAATTAGTGTTCTGTTAGCATTTTAGCTTGCATCTTTTAGTACAACATAAAATGGGACAGATGTGCAGTAGAATTGTTCTTTTGAATTAGAAGGGGAAGTTCCTTTCAAGATAAAAAATAACCTACTATAAAAAAATATGTACTTGCAATTTATAAACTTTTATAATAGTTTTTTTGGATTTCATGTTTAGGTTAAATAAACTTTAAATGTGTATATCTTTTTGGATTGGTCTAGTGGAAAATGATTATATGTTGTTCTTGGAGATGGTGTGGACAATGCCGTATAATTAATTTACTATTCTAACATCCCCCAATAAATTAATTATACTAATTACTTTAAATATCCCCCCATAATCTAGAAAAGATGGGTCCTAGCCTAAAGCCTTGTTAGGTACCTATTTACAATCACTTATTCACTAATACAATGGTAGACATTCACAACAATCCCTCCTAAATGACAACCATCAAATATTCATGTGACTTCTCGCAAGCCTAAAAGACTTCAAAGATATACAAACTTAGTTTCACATAAAGCCTTGGTAAGTTGATCAGCTATCTGATCCTCTAATTTGTAATACTGAAGATGAATCACTTGTTGCAAGATGAGATGCCTGATATAATGGTGATAGACTTCGATATGTTTTGTTCGAGCATGAAACACTAGATTCTTGGACAACATAATGGCACTTTGATTGTCACAATGAAGTATAGAAGGCCCTGTTTGACGTTGTTTGAGTACTAAAAGAATAGCCCACAACCAAGTTATTTCTTTAACTGCCTCATTTGCTGCATTATATTCAGCCTCTGTAGTTGATAAAGCAATAGTAGATTGCTTCTTACTACACCATGAAATGGGACTGAAACCTAAAGAGAGAACATAACCCGTAGTTGATTTTCGATCATCTGCACAACCTGCTCAATCTAAATCAAAATATCCACTAAGTTGTATATCTCTATGAGAAGAGTAATAAACACCCTATTCAAAGTCACTTGTACATATCTGAATATTCTCTTTGCTGCCATCCAATGTGGAACCTTGGGAGAACTCAAAAACCTTGAAACCACAACTATTGCAAAAAATATTTGGTCAAGTGTGAGTCAAGTACACAAGACTACCAACCAATTACTTTTATAAGGTAGGATCGACATCCTCACCATCCATATCCTTAGTCAACTTCAATCCTGGAGCAAGTGGAATAGATACACCTTTGCAATCTTCCATCATAAACTTTCTCAACAAGTCTCAAACATACTTGGTTTGAGAAAGGTAAATTCTATCATCTTTTTGCCATACTTGGATGCCAAGAAAGTAGTGTAGAAAACCAAGGTTTGTCATCTCAAATGTATCTTGCAATTTTGTCTTTGTCATTGATTTGATTCATGTTATGTCTTGTGATACTAAGATCATCAACATAGAGTACAATAATGATTATGCCACCATCATCAAATTCCTTCACATACAAGTTTGGATTATGAGGACTATTTTAAAAGCCTCGAGTTTGGAAATATTCATCAATCTTAGCATACCAAGACCTTGGAGCTTGTTTCAAGCCATATAGAGACTTAACTTGCAAACTAAGTGTTCATGACTTGAAATTTTAAATCCCTGTGGTTGAGTCATATAGATTTCTTCATCAATTTCACCATTCAAAAATGTATTCTTAACATCCATTTGATGTAAAGGCCACTTGAATGTACTGCCAATGCTATAATAGTCTTGACAGTACTGATCTTTAATATTGGAGCAAAAGTTTCTATGCAATTGATTCCCTCTTTCTGTGAATACCCTTTGGCCACTAGTCTTGTCTTGTGTTTTTCATTGCTCCCATCTGACTTGAACTTAGTCTTATACACCCACTTATTGTTGACCACATTCTTGCCCTTGGGCAAGTCCACCAATTCCAATGTTTTATTCTTTATCAAAGTCATATTCATTCCGCATAGCTTGTTCCCATTCATGTTTTCCCTTAGCATCCTCGTGTTTGAGGATCATTGGTCTTCATTATGGTGGTCATTAGAGCATAATTAATTTGTTGAGTCTTTTGATAAATTTCTTGAAGACTCTTGGTCTTTGGAGGACTACATTATTCAATTGTACTAGAATTTGCCATAGAAATTTCATTGGTTTCAAAGGACTTAGAGGATTCATCATTATCTATGTCCACTTGTGGAATAGGAGAGGATTGTATCATATCCTCAAACCCTTCATTAAACTTAACATCCCTACTTGTGAACACATCCTCCACACTCGGATCTGTTGACGTGGTTTTTGCGACTACACCAACACAGAATAAAGTCGCCAACGGCTACTCTATCCTCTCTTGAACAAAGTTTCCTGCATGCTAAGATTGCGAGATAGATCATACATTTAACTCCAAGGTTCCTTCGGTGCGAATAGTCTCAGTTGGCTTGATGTGATATTGCTGGTATTTCAAGGGGACTTACACAATTTGTTCGACAGCTGACAACAGACAGTGGATTAAGGGATTTATGTAATTTGGATGATTTGGCAAGTGAGCACAAGTTTCCTAATCCTAACCGGGAATGAACTGAATTTAAAAGAGTGTAGGGCCTAAGAAGTTCTAATATACTCTAAGGCGTGGGACATGGTGATCAATTTTCACAGACTTCAACCAAGCTCTGTTTTACCTCACTTCGGACAGCTTCCGCGGAACTGGTGCAATCTTCAGAGGAGTGACTCAAGATGTTCAGATCACGATCTAGCATGAAGACACCATCACAACGACGCATGCCAACATATAAACCATAATCGAAGTTAAGTTTCAAAAAGTTTCAGATGACCACGCAAGGTGAACCCACCGTCAGTGAGCCCGCTAGTGGTATGGACGAACAAAGTCTTGTTCAAATCAAGTACCACATTCCACAATTACTAAGTACTTGCATGAAATGAAATCTACTTTACTTTAAGCTACGTGAATTGGAAGGACGAAGAAGCCTCAACTACTCATAACAAAGAAGAAATCACCATCAATGAAAAATTCTTTTATTATGAAAGCATTCATGACAACTTCTTACAAAGTATTCAATGGCCCGAAGACTTTCCTTCCTTTTCAATCTAAAATATACTATCAACTATTCTACTTTCTACTCTATCAATTTCTCTCTACTCCTTCTCTGCTATCCTAACTCTGATCTAATTCTAATTTCTAATGAGGTACAAATGAGGGGGACTCCCCCTTTTATAGTTGGCCAAGTCCAACGGACGGCTCAGATTACAATCGACTGGATGGCCCAGATTATGGCAACTCAGCCCTAAACAAGATTCACCCTAAAAACCGCCACAAAGAAGAGTGGGGCAATAAATGAGCATTTAATGGCCACCATCCTTCTAGAAGATTCCAGCCTTGAAACGCGTTCACACTGTTCTTGATTTCTTTCTTGACGTTGTTCTTCAACTTCTTTGTCACTTGAGTTATACTAAGTCTCAACACTTAGCCACTTTTCGCAACTTTTCTTCCTTCGAGGTTGAAATGTCATCTAGGATTATTTTCCTCATCTTCCTAAGTCATTTCCGTTTGGTCTCGACGTTCCTCCTGCAAACAAGCAAGGAGAAAAGTATTAGAACACTTCATAACATAAATTCACTCTACTTACCTGATTTTCTGTAATGTCCCCTTCTCAAACCTGATCTTTCCAGTGACCGTTGGCCTTTTTCTAGAGACCCGAAGGCTAGTCGGAAGGTAAAATTAGGGTTTCCTATTTTTAAGGATGTCCTTGCTCGGAGTTGGTGGATTCAATGGCAGATTCTTTCTGGGTTTTCAGAGAGCTTCGCAGTGATATGTTCGTCTTGGCATTCTGAGCATCTTTAGGAATTTACTATTTTTAGTAAATTCTATTTCTGGCAGTTTTTCAGTTGGGTTCAGCATGGTTGATTTCCTACTTCAGTTTGGTCAGTTGACTTGGTTATTATTGGCTTCAGGGCACAATTGGAGAGATAAGTTGATATATTTAATTAAAAAGTCACGTTTTAATATTATATTCGAACGTTGACCCCTTGGCCTAGTCTATTGACTTTATGTTGTTTTGAAAAGTGGTCTTTTTGAGGGTGGCGCCTTCATTAAAGATTATTTTATATTTTATATCTTACCCAAAGTCAAAACAAGCTATAAAGTGGACGCATTTATTAAAGTATTGATTTTAATTAAAAGTCAATATTGAGCTTGAAGGAAATGGACGCCATTTTTGAAAGAGATTAGGGTTTTTGTCTTGAAGAGGAGTTTAGGGTTTTGAGAAGTCAACGAGAAAATTATAAAAGGAAGGCTTTGATCATCATTTGGCATCTCTTGTCTACAGTATCGTTATGCTGCCGGTTTGGCTCTGGGTTTGCTTCGAGGAATGAAGGCCTCCTAGCTTGGGCATCACTTCTTGTTTGCAAGACAATTACTAGTGGTGATTTAGTCTAGTTTTGTGAGTTCATTGGAATTTGTGCATTGTAATCTGCATTATATCTAATTAGGTTTCAGATTTTGCATATTAGAGGTTTCCGGGTTTTGCATTTTAGCTTCAGTAGATTTGATGTTTTATTCATAAATCAAAAAAGACAAAAAAATTCATTATGGGTATTTCATAATTCCTTCCATTTAGTCAAGGCGCCCATGTGTGCAAATTTGTAGATTTTCTAGAAAAGGATCTGAATTTTAAAAGCAAAATCGCCCCTGTGCTGGGCCGTACCATTCATTGTGTCTTGGGAATCGTGCATTTAATAAAAGTCTGAATTTTAAGTCTGTTCTTTGTGTTAGTTCTGAGCGCCCTCATGTTAGTAGTGTTTTGCATTCAATTTCATGTCAATTGAGTAAGTAGGAAGAGAGATTCAAACTGTCGAAGGAATCTATTTGCTGCTGGTTATATGATGAGAATGCAGGTCTGTCATAACAGCTCGAAGAAATCTGCATCTCCATTGCTGGATGGGTGTTGAGAGTTTCCAAAGACTTTGCGGATGCTTCATCGTGGATTGCCCAAGTTGGGAACAAGGTTGGATTTGCTTAGTACCATCTTCGTTTAAGCCTTACCTTTCAGCAAAGAAATTCACTAATATTGTTGCAAACTACTTATATGCTGATTTGTATTGTTAGCAAGATATCATCTTTCATATTGTACGCTGGCAGTAGTACTGACAGCCATTCAGAGTCTTGCTTTATCTAATTGTAATGCTCATCTCACTTTCAGCAATTTGTTATTGTATTTAATTCATCTCCACCCTATGGTAGCTACTTTCCCATTCTAGGTTAGCAAGCACATTCTGGGTGTTGAGTATTTCAGTTCTCAGTATTTCTTTAAGCATTGTACTTTGTAATCACTCCGCCATATCGTCGCCCCTCACTCCGCACTGGATTGGGTAGCACATACTTGGTGTCGAGTTCCCTTTCAGCATTTAGTGTAGAAGATCCTCTGACCATATGCTCGCCATCATCGGCGCCATTCTTGGTTAGAGTTCCTGCATAAGCAATTTGTTTAAGATCCTTTGACCAATGCTCACACCTTGCCGACATCGGGATCCTGGTTTACATTCTGGTTAGAGTTGCTTCAGCTCGTTTTGGTTTATCTTCTAACCTTAACGGGTGCATTAATTTGATTGTAATTTGAATTTGAAAAAACGAAATTAATTGGCTCGGAATATTTCATTTTCACGCTCTAACTTCCAAGTGCTCATCGCCTTCACTAGCCAACTTTTGCCTTCTTTATGATTCTTCATGCCTTAGCCAAATTTCAACTTCCTGAGGGCGCATTTCAAAGATGCATTTAAGATCATCTTTTGAAGGTGTTAACCTCAACTGCATCTTCTTCAAGAAATTTATTCCACCAGCTGAAGCGTTAACAATTTTGATTTCATTCATCTCTGGCTCAGGAAGATTATCTTCACGAAGAATTTGAGCAAATTCACTTAGGCAGTTCCTTTCAAATTCATCGTCTGGAGGATTTCACCTTGAAAACACATTTTCTTCATTTTGCCTTAGAAAATTTTCAAATTTCCCTTAGGAAAACTCATCAATCCAGTGCCCATCAAAAATCTTCATCCTGAAGGCTGCAGCGAAGCATGGAAGACTTTAAAATCCATTCCTCATCGCAAACGTCCAGTACCTAGAAGAAAATTTTCTTCAGAACGTGCCGAATTCATGGGTACACAATGAACGGGTTCATTTAATTTTTCTTGAATTTTGAACCTTGGAAAAATAATTTTTAACAAATTTAATCCCGTTTCTCACATTTGTGAACATTTCTTGTTGCTCTGATTTGAAAATATTTTATCCACCTTGCGAAGCAGGCACTCACTGACAT
Organism: Sequoia sempervirens; assembly: GCA_007258455.2. NCBI lineage: Eukaryota > Viridiplantae > Streptophyta > Pinopsida > Cupressales > Cupressaceae > Sequoia > Sequoia sempervirens. The sequence goes on from VDFB02141233.1 coordinate 15,323, forward strand.
TTCCACTGGCAACTTCATTCATGCTTCTGAAAAGTTTCACACTTTCAAGCCTAGGTGTGATTATCCTAAGGAAGAAATTCTTTATGCCTTAGAATTTTTTTTTTTTTTTTTACTCAGCATTTTGAATTTTGCCTTAGAAATTTTATTCAACTTCCTTCATCCTGCTGTGAGAAAACCTTATCAACTTCACTTAGAAATTTTTTCCTGAAAGCACATCATGGAGGATTTTAATTGCAACGCCCTCTATATTTCATTTTATTCACCACCTTATGCCTTGGCATGTCTTATTTTTTATATCACCTTACTTACCTTAGGCGCAAATCATACTTCATAAGGAATATTCAACGTGCCTAGCATATTTCATTTTCCACTCACCACCCTACACATACTTTAGGCGCATTTGGCACTTGAGGAAGGATAATAACCACGCCTAGGCAACATTCTCCACCCTCACCTCACTTTGGCGCATCTAGCACATGGAGGAGGATAAAACTTTCCACACCTTGACCTCTTTGGCCTCTTTCTAAGCTTGGCGTATTTCATATGTTCAAGAGGATTTTTAAATTTGTCTTTTCCATGCTAAGTTGGGCGCATTTTACATGTCCAAGAGGATGAAAGTCTTCAACGCCACCCTTTTGGAATATTCCCTCCTTGTTTTGTCTTGACATGCCCTCATTTGGGCGCATTTCATGCATGAAGGAGGATTAACTCTTCAAGTTCAACACCTTCCCTTTGACCTTCTTTGTTTTTTTGACGCATTTGAGCATGTGTGGAGGATGGGCGCATATTTTATGTGAAGAAGGACAAAACCTTTGACTCTTTGACCCTCCTTAAAGCATGGGCGCATTTCCTAGGTGGTGAAGGATGAAACAAGTTGACCTTTTGACTTTTCTTGTTAAACTTCTTAGCATGGGCGCATTTTACTAGTGGAGGAGGATGAAAATTTACACTTAGAAAATTTTGCATGTATCTTTCACCAACTTTTCCTTGGGCGCATTTTGGCATGAGAGGAGGATGAGTTTTATACTTAGAAACTTTTTCCAACATGAGACTTTGGGCTGGGCGCATTTAGCCATAGCTATAGGATGAAAAACATTGACCTCTTTGACTTTTATGCAACATGGGCGCATTTTGCATGGCCGAAGGATAAACTTTGTGCTTAGCAATTTTTCTTGATGCCTTCTGTAGTTGGGCGCATTTTAGCCTAGGAGGTGGACGAAGTTTTGTTATCGCGGAATCTAGCAGCGCTCGTTCCACGGATAACCCCCCTACGAAACTTGTCCGTTTCCTAGGATTCGTGAAGTTCAAGTACGCACAACGGGGTAATTTTTGAGTCACCTCGAAGTGCGTTCCCAAGTCTCGAATAGTCAATTCGAGCATTCCACCTTGTTCTCCTCGCAAAGACCTTCGAAACGAGATCTTTCGCGACTTTTCACTGTTAATACTTTGCAAATTACGGAAGATGCAGTAGCACTCAAAAAGTGCGCCCCTGCAGGGAAAATCCAAAATTTGGCTAAGTCTGGAAATGTAAGGGCGCTAAAATTTAGCGCCCCTGCATGAAGTGAAAATTCTAAAAAATGCAAGAGCGCTAAATTTTAGCGCCATTACATTTTTTCTCAACACTTAAACTTTTTTCATTCCTCTGGCACGTTTCTTCACAATTTCGCGTTTTTCGTCAATCGTGCCACTTTTCGTGCCTAAATTTATTGCACGACTTGAGTTAGGTTTTTAATTTTCATTTGCAAAGTTAAGTGAATGAATTCGCCACTTTTGTTGTTTATGTTTTATTTCTTTTGCATCTCCTCTTGCTGTGCGTTTGCCTTTCATCTGCAAAATCACGTTTTTTGGAGATTCGCCATTCCTCTCTTCAACAAGCTTCGCGTTTTGCCCTGGTAAGACTTTCATTTCGGCTTTGTATTGTCATTTGTATATGATCTTTGTTCATACGCGTTTTGGTTTCTTCATTCACGTTTTTTATTTTCATTCGTTTTTTGTTCTCTCTTTTCGCGTCCTCCTCCATTCGCGTTTTCCTTCCCTTTATGCAATGGAACCTTCATTCATGGTTTTGAATACGTCTTTCTCCTCTATGCGTGTTCATTTTGATGCTCATTCCTTCTTTTCTTTTCTATTCTCTAACCCTACGCATTCAATCCTTTGCTACCCAAATGCGTAAGTGTTCTCCATTCCTGCGTTTCTTTCTATTCACTTACCTTAGTCATTCGCGTTTCTGCCCTTGTCTCCCATTCGCGTTTCTTCCTACCTTTCTTCTCTGCGCGCAATATCACTTGAGAATTTCTATCCACACGCCATGCTTGTGTTAAGGTATCTTTGTTAGAAGTTCTTCATTCGTTTTGGCAAACATGGGAAAGATTCGCCATTGTGAAAAAGAATTCCTTTGACTTAAGAATGTAAATGTAATAGAATGGAGATGGTTTCGAATGACAGAAAGAAGTTGACCAAGCATCGACCTCTGCTAAAGCTCAAGCGCCTTCGCCATTCCTCATTGCATTTGCATCTTTAAAAATTACCAAACTTGCTAAAGCGCTGAATTTCCGCGCCATGACATTTTGAAGGTTCACCAAAATTACCTAACACTGTAAGATGTAAGGGCGCTAAAATTTAGCGCCCTTGCATCAAAGTCATCTTTCACAAAAAGCTAAAGCGCTGAATTTTAGCGCCATGACATCAGAAGAATGTCAGAAAATTGCCTAACACTAAAAAGTGTAAGGGCGCTAAAATTTAGCGCCCTTACACCAAAAGCAATTTCTCAGAATGTAAGGGCGCTGAATTTTAGCGCCCTTACACTTTTTTCTGGCTTTTTCCAGACCTTTCCAAATGCACCCCATTTTTTACCAGTGCATCCTTGAGCTCCATTTTTCCGCATTCGTGCATCGTTTTGCGTGCCTCACCATCATCTCTATGCTTTTCCACCCTCGTGCTCGTTTCACGCTTTCCCATGTTTCTTAACAAATTGGTGTTTGTTCTGGCTAGACGGATTGCAGTCTACTCTCAGAGATCGTCCAGTTAAGAGTGCTCAGTGTTCCAGTTTCTTTTGATGACTGCAACGAAACCTCCTTCTTCTTCGAAAACAAAAAGCAAGATGAAGTACAAATATCAAGGCGTCTATCCGCCAACTATGGTACTTTCGAAAGTTGAAGAAATAAAGGATACAGAAGTTGGCCATCAAGATTTGGTTGACTTTGCAAAGTTGACAGAGACGAAGCCTCTTCCTGATTCAATGAGGGCAATAGTACACAGTAATCTCCACTTGGTGGCAATGTTCCCCACAGCTGCGCACAATACTGAGTTTGTTCTTCAAGTTGCATCTCATTACATCCGAGAAAGCAGAAGTGTGATCGACTCTTCCGGGCATGAGATTTTAAGACTCGACCCCGATTTCTTTGACATCGTCTTCAAGGTTCCTCACATGGACAAATATATTGACATTTCTATATCAAAAGCACAGGAGATTTTCGATGCTGATCCTAATAAAGCCAAACAGTTGATAAATACTCAATGGCTTAAAAAGCCTAGATCGTCTGTTTCCAGATGGCCGAAAGGACTCCTGAGAAGTGACTTCAAAGATGACGTCAAGGATATGATCACGTTTCTGAAGCAGAGTGAAGGGTTTGCCGGAATCATCCACCTTTCACGATTGGATGTATGAATACATCAGGATCATAAGGAGGCAGAAAGTGCATATTGACTGGGGTAAACAAATCAGTGATGAGATGCACGAACAGTTGATCAATGCTCCTTCTACATTGAAGTTCTACATGACTTCTTACCCGGTGTACGCAGCAGCTGTGATGAGACAATTCCCAGGTCTATCTACAAAGGGGAATCGAATGATGGTGCCTGTGTACAGATATTTCTATCAGTTGGAGCTAAGGAAAGCTTTCATCATTTCAGACGGGTCACTGATGCTTTCTTTGCGCCTTACTCTTCAACTTGATCCATCCTTGGAAAGAAGAAGAGTGTCGATGAGGCTTATAAGGTGGTAAGTAAAGTTGGATGTATTTTTCTTCAATTCCCAACGTTTACTTACTTGAGAGTAGGTTGTTACACCGGTTGTCCCTACATGCTACCACGTTATCCTTCGGATAAGTGGGTTCTCATGGAAACATGCAGACAGCTGATGTCAGTGCAGAAAGAACGAAGAAGCAACCACAAGCGTGGATTCAAGTTCCCACTGACCATCGGCAGATATACTATCCGGACTGCACAAAAGGCTAAGTCTGTCTATGCTGAGATGCAGATCATGACCATCAAAACCTACAGGTATAGGTTTGATTTTGACTACCGAGATGTCAGAAAGAAGTTGCAAAAGGGTCACCAACACAGGTACCGTTTTGAAGACATCTGGGCAGATTGCAGAGATGAAGAAGCCATTCGAAAGATGGACTATTGCAGATTGACAGTTCAACAAATCAGAGATCTTGGTATCGCTGACCTACCAGAGGATTTTGAGGATCCAGGTGATATCATGAACGCTGTCTATGATGAACAAGGCGTTGCTAAGAGGCCGTTACCTGCAATACAGTGGTCTAGGAAAGAGGTCACCAGCATGAGAGAAAGGCTGAGACCAATCCTAGCCAATACAGAAGAATGGTTACACAAACATGGTTATGCAATGAAAAGTTTCAGGACAGACTCAGAAGGAGAAGAGTCCGAGGCAGAAGCACGCCAACAGCAAGAACTTCGCGACAAAAACAAGTCAGCGGCCGTTCCCACTTCTTCGCGGAGAGGCCCTAGGATTAAGTTCACTGTTGGTAAGAAAGATACCCAGGCTGTCCAAGAGACAGAAATGACGGAATCTCACCCATCTCGCTCTAAGGGTAAAAAGCCCATCTCAGAGGAGATAGATTCCGATGAAGAAGATACTTCAAGCAACCAATCCGCTGAAGATGAAGATTCAGCAGAAGCAGACTCCGATGCCGAAGAGGTTTCTGAAAGCGGGCAAGAGTCTGATGAAGATTCTGAAGAAGGATCTGAAGGTGACTTCGAAGGTGAACCAGAATCGGAGAGGCAAGAGGGTGATCAACAGGAACCCGAGCATGATGAAGAAATAACTACTTCTCCTCCCGAGAACGTAGTTGAGGAAATTCACAGAACATCATCGCCCGTGACTTCAAACGTTCCTCATACCCCTTTTGAGTCAAGAATTCCTTCACCTCCTGCTCCCTCGTCACCTATTCCTACCACGAGCATTCCTGCAGCCGATATCCTCCTATCCCTGCAGCATCAACCTGCTTGATACTCCATCAGCCACAAGCATTCATAATGGTTGATATACGCCAAGCCCACCATCGTCCATTCCTAGCTTGTCTTCGCCAACGATGATATCACTTCTGAGAACGACCAATCGCTTTCATGAATGAGTCACGCGTGATCAGCTCAATGTGTCAACTACAGGAGCGATGATGACAAACACTTCTCCAATTGTCACGATACCATTGGTGAGTTCAGATGTGACAATAACTTCAGAGGTGGCAATGGCGACCGACTTGACAGTAAATCCAGAAGTTCACACTTCTTTTCTTCCTCCTTGGCTAATATCTCAAGTGTCGAAGCGTAAAAAGCAAATGATTTCTCCAGAGGAACTCGACCTTGAAGAGATAGTTCTTCCAAAGGCTAAAGGGAAGAAGAAGGCAAAAGTATACTCGAGGCTGAATGTTGATAAATCTGGCCACAAGTATGCTGAAATTGGCATACCACCGAATCAAGAAGGTGATGTCAATATGGAGGACTACACAGTAACAAAGGTCCAGCTTGGCAAGGTTACCAACGAAAGTGCAAAAGCCGATGCGCAAGTCACTTTGGATATCTTGGCAGGAAGGCTGGACAAAGTTGAGCAATCTCGTAACATGTACAAACAAGGGCAGAGCATTATGCCACTGTTGTAAAGAGACTTTCCGGTTCTCCAAGCAATGCACAACCGCTGACAGTGGTAAGTATTGAAGACCCAGCTGTCAAGAAAGCTGAGAAATTCGCCTCCAAAGGCAGAGTGTTGTATGACTTTGTTGAAAAGATCATTGAACACGGATCTCAGATAATTTTGGCTGCGGATGAGAAAACCACCATGTTGGCCAAGCTCACCACAGAGCTTGACAAAGAAAAGAGCGTACTTTCCCAGGAGCGCAGAGACATGGAAAAATGCCTGTTGTCATGGTCGGAAATGAAACAGGTAAAGCTCAGCAAATTGGTGGAGGTTGGGGTAATTCCCGACAAAGAAAAGTTTGTAGAGGTAAAAGAATCACTGAAACACAAGATCCAAGTGGTTCAATCTCTCATTGAAGACCTTCACTAGTACGAAGATGTCGACGCATCAACATTCTTGATAAAAGTATCGAGAGTTGCCTCGGTCAACTTCTTGAGGACAATCAGATCTTCCTAATGTCGCGAATATCCCCGACTTCAAAGAAGCTTATCAAGTGAATTTGATCGGACAGCCCGTACTTCCTTAAGCTTCCATCAACATCATTTGTGATACAAGGTCTACATTGCATAACCAAGACGATCTTGACAGTGTAAGAAGGTTCACCTTTATATCCGCCATGAGATCGACGGCGAATCCATACCATTGTGGATTACACCGTTGGTCCGGATGAGAAGTTTGTGCAGGAGACTAGGAGGAAATTTGAAGACTTCCGCGCCCAATGCAAAAAGACGTGAAGCAGCCTCCTATTCTCCAGTGTTAGACATTTCCGGTGCATCCCATTATGCATCTTGTAAATATTTCTCGACATTTTCGAATGTCACTTTGTAAATTATAATTACACCAAGTCCAAAGATGTAATATTTTGAAAACAAATTACACTTTGACTTTGGTCAAAGTTAGGTGAGATTCCAAAAATCGGTCACCTAACTTTCCTTAATTTTCTCAATCTCTTTCCTTATTTTGCTCATCCCTCTTTCTATATATTGTGAGGGATTTTCATTGTAACATATCTTTTAGTCTTTTGCAACGAAGTGCTGCCCTTTTGTAAGCAAACTTGTGAAACTTTGCGTTCATATTTTGTGAATGAGATTCAATCAATAAAGGAAAGGATTGCAAGCCAAACTTTGTGTTGGATTAGATACTTTTGTAAGTTGATTCGATTTGGTAGTGATTAGTTCGAGGAATCTGAAAGACTCTAAGTGGTTGATGTAAACTTTGTGTTACATCTATTATTTAGATTGCATTGTTATTTTGTTTATCATTGGTTGAGTGATCTATAAGACTTTGCGCTTATAATCATTCATGCTCATGCATGTTCTTGTTGGATAATCTATAAGACTTTGTGCTTATTATTATTCATTCTCTTGGATACTTTGTCGAAAGATCTACAAGACTTTGTGCTTGTAATCGTTCGTGCTCGTTGACATTTTGGTTGGATGATCTACAAGACTTTGTGCTTGTAATCGTTCATGTTGTTCGAAGAATTGTTGCGTCTAAGAAGACTTTGTGCTTCTAACGTAGCAAACGGTACGCTTATGCAGATCCGACATTGATAAAGCTACGGAACGACTTTGTGCCTTCGTGAGCTTTCCCATTTTATTTTCTTTTGTTTGTTGTTGATTACTTCTGGTATCTCTACGCTTCGCTTTGACGAGATAGAGATATTGGCATTACTGCTGGTTGTTAGTTTTTAGTTATCAAGAATTCGAAACTTCCAACACGTGAAACATTGTAAACATCTTCTTTGAAAAAAGAGAGAAGGATGAATGTAACACACCCCCCCCACTTCGTGACTTTCGTGTACATTGTGTAATTACTTTTGTGATTTACTATTTTTTCTCTTAGCAGTAAGAAGGGCGCCTCCCCTTTCCGAGAGGAGAGATTCACATCTCACATAGCTGTGGCTGAAGTCCAAGTTGTGTAATCTGTCGAAAGTTGATTACATAATTTTCACCCAACAAGTTTCATGCTTAGAATTTTCTCCATGCTTCTTCATCAACTTGGGCGCATTTTCAGGTAGCTGTAGGATGAAGTTCCAGACTTAGTCACTTTTTCCTCAAGCCGCCTTAACCATGCCCCTCGCTATTTATAGTATCCTCGGCTTGTGACCGGCCTTTAATGATTTGAAATTTCAAACATTGCATCCTCAATGCACCTTGTTACCCCGCTGGATAATCGCTATTTTAGTTACCGCTATTTTAGCCCATTTCTGAAGGTGTTTTGCTATAAATAGTAACTGCTTGCTTCTGATACCTCCATAGCTCCGTTTGACTTGAAATTGGAATGACGTGCTCCTCACCACGTGACATGCCTGCTAACATCGGCGCATGCAACCGATTTGCTATTTTTAGCCTATTTCCAAAATGACTTACTATAAATAGTAAGTGCTCCGCTTTGTCTTCAAATTTTACCAACAGATAGCCCGGTTGATGCCGACGCGTGGTTTACACCGCCAAATTTTTTGACTTTTACCCTCTTTTAGGTCCCTTGCCGAAACCCTAATTTGCTCGCATATGACAAATGATCTCTCGCTTGTCCTTGTTTCGGTTGCATTGCGATTTCGTGATCTGCGCCGGGAGGCTACCGGGCCGGATGCACTCGCTAAAATAGTAAGTTCCTCGACCGAGTGACTATCTCCGCTTTGCATGTCACATCACCGCTAAGCTCAAAACCCCATAAAGAATATGCCGACATGCAAAGAAAACCCCGACATGTAAACTCCTAAAAATAGCCTCCGGTTGGGCTGAACTCGAAAAGTTGTTATCTCGGGCTTACATGTTACACCATCGCGAAGGTCTTAGAAAACCCAAAAGGAATCATCCGACATGCGTTGAAAAACTCTGCATCTAAGCCCTGGAATCTGCTCTGGAAGCTGAACTGCTTAAAATAGTAAGTTGTCTGTTTCAGCTCAAATTTTGCACGCGAGCAGCTTGATGTATTCTGAACGCAGTGTGACTGTCGGAATCTCAAAAATGCTGATAGATTGCTTGTAATTGCACACTTACTAAAACAGGCAATTAATCGATGAAATTTTTATGTTTGCCGAAGTACACCGACATCAATGTTAGTCTCGCTTTCAATTTATTCAATCTTTGTTCACCCTCGCATTGATCTTTAGAAAGTTGGAAACCCTAATTTTCAGACTTGGGCAAATTCACGTTTAAACTCAATGGCGGAGAAATCCCTCGAAAGGCAGACACTAGAAAAGAGACAGAAAGAGAGACAAAAACCAAAGCCAAAAGACCAAAATGGAGCAAAATTTAGGGGTCCCTATTTTGAATGGGGCGATGTGTGAAAAGGTCACAACAGAATCATACAACCTGTTATCATGGAATCTAGCAGCGCTCGTTCCACGGATAACCCCCCTACGAAACTTGTCCGTTTCCTAGGATTCGTGAAGTTCAAGCACGCCTAACGAGGTGATTTTCAAGTCACCTTGAAATGCATTCCCAAGTCTCGAATAGCCAATTCAAGCATTCCCCCTTGTTCGCCTCGCAAAGACCTTCGAAACGAGATCGTTCGCGAAGTTTCACTGTTCGTACTTAGCAAATTACGAAAAATGCAGTGGCACTGAAAAAGTGCGCTCCTGCCCTGAAGCCAAAATTGGCTAAGTCTGGAAAGTGCAAGGGCGCTAAAATTTAGCGCCCCTGCATGCAGTGAAATTGCCAAAAAATGTAATAGCGCTAAATTTTAGCGCCATTACATTTTCCTTCACCACTTAAACTTTTTCATGGCCCTGGCACGTTTCTTCATGTTTTTGCGTTTTTCGATAATCGTGCCACTTTTCGTGCCTAAATTTATTGCTCGACTTGAGTTAGGTTTTCGATTTTCCTTTTTCACTTAAGAGTCTTTTAATTTGCCATTTTGCATTATTATGAGCTTTGTTCTTTTCTTCCTCTTGCTGGGCGAATTGCACCTCAACTGCAAAACACGTTTTTTGTTTTTGAAGACTTTCGCCATTCTTTCTTCAGCAAGTTTTCGCGCTTTTGTTCGGGTAAGTCTTTTTGCATTGTCTTCTTCTTACGTTCTGTATATGATCTAATGTTCTTTATTCGCGTTTTTAGCTTTGTATTTATCTAACCCTACGCATTCTTCTCTTTTCTCCCTACGCGTTTTGTTCTCCTCCTTTCGCGTTTTTCATTTCTATGCGTTTCTTTCTTCCCACTTGTGTTTTCTCTCATGCACTTTTCTTTCCCCCATTCACGTTTTCTTTCCTTACTTTTTCCCTGCGCTTTCCATTCGCCATTTCCTTTATGCGCAATGTTCTATCAAAACTTGTATCTTTCCAACGTTTTTTGTGCTTGTTAAAGCACGTTATTCATGTTGCTCTCTTCATGCGTTTTGGAACGAACTTTGAAATCTCAAAAAAGAAAGAGTTCTTGATAAAATCCCTGAATGCGTATGCATTGATATTGAGACATGGTCTTCAAAAGCTTTCATGATCCAAACAAGTTACATGTTGCCAAGCACGAGCGCCCTCGCCATTCTTCCCTACATCTGCATTTCAAAATTGAAAAAATTGCAAAAGCGCTAAATTTTAGCGCCGTGACATCTTGAAAATGTCAGAAAATTCCTAACACTGAAAGTGTAAGGGCGCTAAAATTTAACGCCCTTGCACCAAAAGCAATTTTCCAAAAATGTAAGGGCGCTGAATTTTAGCGCCCTTACACCTTTTTCAGGCTTTCTTCAATCCTTCCCAGATAAGCTTCATTTTTGACCAGTGCGCTCCTGAGGCTCGTTTTTCCGCCTTTGTGCATCGTTTTGCGTGCCTCGTCATCCACTTCATGATTTCTCATCCTTGTGCTCATTTCGCGCTTACCCATGTTTCCTAACAATTGATGTTTGTTCTGACTAAACGGATTGTAGTCTACTTTCAAAGATCTTCAAATCAAGAGTGATCAGAGTTCCAGTTCTTTTTGATGACTGCTACTAAGCCTCCTTCTTCGAAAGCAAAAAGCAAGATGAAGTACAAATATCAAGGCGTCTATCCGCCAACTATGGTGCTTTCCAAAGTCGAAGAGATAAAAGATACAGAAGTTGGTCATCAAGACTTGGTTGACTTCGCAAAGCTAACAGAGACAAAGCCTCTTCTGGATTCAATGAGAGCGATCGTACACAGCAACCTCCACTTGGTGGCGATGTTCCCTACAGCTACGCACAATACCGAGTTTGTTCTTCAAGTTGCGTCTCATTATATCCGAGAAAGCATAAGTGTGATCGACTCTTCCGGGCACGAGATTCTGAGACTCGACCCCGACTTCTTTGACATTGTCTTCAAAGTCCCTCATATGGACAAATATATTGACATCTCTATGTCGAAGGCACAGGAGATCTTTGATGCGGATCCCAATAAAGCCAAACAGTTGATAAATACTCAATGGCTCAAGAAGCCTAGATCGTTTGTTTCTAGATGGCCGAAAGGACTCCTGAGAAGTGACTTCAAAGATGACGTCAAGGATATGATCACGTTTCTAAGTAGGGTGAAAGGCTTGCCGGAATCATCCACTTTTCACGATTGGATGTATGAATACATTAGGATCATAAGAAGGCAGAAGGTGCATATTGACTGGGGCAAACAAATCAGTGATGAGATACACGAGCAGTTGATCAATGCTCCTTCTACATTGAAGTTCTACATGACTTCTTACCTGGTGTACGCGGCAGCTGTGATGAGACAATTCCCGGTTCAGACCAATGAAAGGGAATCGAATGATGGTGCCTGTGTACAGATATTTCTATCAGTTGGAGCTAAAGGAGAGCTTTCATCATTTCAGACGGGTCACCGATGCTTTCTTTGCGCCCTTACTCTTCAACTTTGATCCAACTCTGGAAAGAAGAAGAGTGTCTGATGAGGCTTATAAGGTGGTAAGTAAAGTTGGATGTATTTTTCTCCAATTCCCAACGCTTACTTACTTGCGAGAAGGATACTACAATGGTTGTCCCTACATGCTACCACGTTATCCTTCGGATAAGTGGATTCTCATGGAAACATGCATGCCTGATGTCGCAGAAAGAACGTAAGAAGAAATCACAAGCGTGTCTGCGTTCTAATCGACCATCGTCGATATACTATCCAAATCGCATAAAAGTTGTTCTGTTTGCTGAATGCAGATCAGACCATCAAAACTTATGTATAGGTTTGATTTCTACTCACTTAGGATGTCGTGAAAGTTGCAAAAAGGTCACCAAACATGGTGTACCGTTTTCAAGACATCTGGGCAAATTGCAGAGATGAAGAGGCCATTCGCAAAATGGACTATTGCAGATTGACAGTTCAACAAATCAAAGATCTTGGTATTGCTGATCTACCAGAGGATTTTGAGGACCCAGGTGATATCATGAACGCTGTCTATGATGAGCAAGGCATTGCTAAAAGGCCGTTGCCTGCAATACAATGGTCTAGGAAAGAGGTTACCAGCATGAGAGAAAGGCTGAGACCAATCCTAGCCAACACAGAAGAATGGTTACATAAACATGGTTATGCAATGAAAAGTTTCAGAACAGACTCAGAAGGAGAGGAGTCCGAAGCAGAAGCTCGCCAACAGCAAGAACTCCGCGACAAAAACAAATCAGCGGCTGTTCCCACTTCTTCGCGAAGAGGTCCTAGGATCAAGTTCACTGTTGGTAAGAAAGATACCCAGGCTGTCCAAGAGACAGAAATCATGGAATCTCATTCATCTCACTCTAAGGGTAAAAAGCCTGTTCTAGAGGAGATAGATTCCGATGAAGAAGGAACTTCAAGCGACCAATCCGCTGAAGATGAAGATTCAGCAGAAGCAAACTCCGATGCCGAAGAGGTTTCTGAAAGCGGGCAAGAGTCTGATGAAGATTCTGAAGAAGGATCTGAAGGTGACTTTGAAGGTGAACCAGATTCGGAGAGACAAGAGGGTGATCAACAGGAACCCAGGCATGATCAAGAAAGAACTACTTCTCCTCCTGAGAATGTAATTGAGGAAATTCCTAGAACATCATCGCCTGTGACTTCAAATGTTCCTCATACCCCTCCAGACTCACGAACTCCTCCACCTCCTATTCCCTCGTCACCTATCCCTACCACATGCATTCCTGCAGTCGATATATCCCCTATCCCTGCAGCATCAACCTAGCTTGATGCTCCTTCAGTGACAAGCATCCATAAGGCTGATATACTATCAAGCCCTCCATCTTCCATTCCTAGCTTGTCTTCGCCAACGTATGATATCACTTCTGAAAACGAATTCAATCGTTTCATGAATGAGTCAATGCGTGATCAGCTCAATGTGTCAACTACAGGAGCAATGATGACAAATACTTCTCCAATTGTCACGATACCAATGGTGAGTTCAGATGTGACAATAACTTCAGAAGTGGCAATGGCGATCGAATTGACAGTAGATCCAGAAGTTCACACTTCTTTTCTTCCTCCTTGGCTAATATCTCAAGTGTCGAAGCGCAAAAAGCAAATGATTTCTCCAGAGGAGCTCGACCTCGAAGAGATAGTTCTTCCAAAAGCCAAAGGGAAGAAAAAGGCAAAGGTATACTCAAGGCTGAACGTTGATAAGTCTGGCCACAAGTATGCTGAAAATGGCATACCACCTAATCAAGAAGGTGATGTCAATATGGAGAACTACACAGTAACAAAGATCCAGCTTGGCAAGGTTACCAACGAAAGTGCAAAAGCCGATGCGCAAGTCACTTTGGATATCTTGGCAGGAAGGCTGGATAAAGTTGAGCAAGCTCGTAACATGTACAAATAGAGGGCAGAGCATTATGCCACTGTTATAAAGAGACTTGCCGGTTCTCCAAGTAATGCACAACCGCTGACAGTGGTAAACATTGAAGACCCAGCTGTCAAGAAAGCTGAGAAATTCGCCTCCAAAGGCAGGGTGTTATATGATTTTGTTGAAAAGATCATCGAACATGGATCTCAGATAATTTTGGCTGCGGATGAGAGAACTACCATGTTGGCCAAGCTCACCACAGAGCTTGATAAAGAAAAGAGCGTACTTTCCCAGGAGCGCAGAGACAGGGAAAAATGCTTGTTGTCATGGTTGGAAATGAAACGGGTAAAGCTCAACAAATTGGTGGAGGTTGGGGTAATTCCCGACAAAGAAAAGTTCGTAGAGGTGAGAGAATCACTGAAACACAGAATTCAAGTGGTTCAATCTCTCATAGAAGATCTTCACCAAATACAGGAAGATGTCGACGGGCATCGCACCATTCTTGATAAAAGTATTAGAGAGTTGCCTGGTCAACTTCTTGAGGAAAATCGTATGTTCCTGCCGGCCACAGAAATATCCCTGATCTTCAAGGAAGCCATCATGAATTTGATTGACAGTTCAGACTTCTCAAAAGCTTCGTTGAACATCATTTGTGATACAAGGCTCACATTGGACAACCTAAAGATGCATCTTGACAGGTGCAAGAAGGTTCACTCATCTGCCATGAGATCGATCACGAGAATTCACACCATTGTGGATTACACCGTTGGTCCAGATGAGAAGTTTGTACAGGAGACTAGGAGGAAATTTGAAGACTTCCGCGCCCAATGCAAAGAAACGTGAAGCAGCCCCCTATTCTCCAGTGTTAGACATTTCCGGTGCATCCCATTATGCATCTTGTAAATATTTCTCGACATTTTCGAATATCATTTTGTAAATTGTAATTACACCAAGTCCAAAGATATAATATTTTCCAAACAAATTACACTTTGACTTTGGTCAAAGTTAGGTGAGATCTCCTAAAATCGCTCACCTAACTTTCCCTGATTTTCTCAATCTCTTTCCTTCTTTTGCTCAATCCCTCTTTCTATATAAGGTGAGGGATTTTCATTGTAAATTATCCTTTAGTGTTTTGCAATGAAGTGCTGCCCTTTTTGAAGCAAATTTGTGAAACTTTGCGTTCATGCTTTGTGAATGAAATCTGATCAATAAAGAAGAGGATTGCAAGCCAATCTTTGCGTTGGATTCGATACTTTTGTGAGTTGATCTTATTTGGTAGTGATTGGTTTGAAGAATCTGAAGGACTCTAAGTAGTTGATGTAAACTTTGTGTTACATCTATTATTTAGATTGCATTGTTATTTCTGTTTATCATTGGTTGAATAATCTACAAGACTTTGTGCTTGTAATCATTCATGCTCTTGCATGTTCTGGTTGAGTGATCTACAAGACTTTGTGCTTGTAATTATTCATACTCTTGGATACTCTTGTCGAAGGATCTACAAGACTTTGTGCTTGTAATCGTTCGTGCTGATTGATAGAATTGTTGCGTCTAAGAAGACTTTGTGCTTCTAACGTAGCAAACGGTACGTCTACACAGATCCAACACTGATAAAGCTATGGAACGACTTTGTGCCTTCTTGAGCTTTCCCTTTTTACTTTATTTGTTTGTTATTAATCACTTCTGGTATCTCTAGGCTTCGCTTTGACGAGATAGAGCTATTGGTATTACTGCTAGTTGTTAGTTTTAGGTTATTAAGAATTCTGAACTTCCAACAGTGAAGCATTGTAAACATCTTCTCTGAAAAAAGAGAGAAGGATGAATGTAACACACCCCCCCCCACTCCGTGAATTTCGTGTACATTTTGTAATTACTTGTTTGATTTACTATTGCTTCTGTTAGCAGTAAGAAGGGCACCTCCCCTTTCCGAGAGGAGAGATTCATATCTCACATAGCTGTGGCTGAAGTCCAAGTTGTATAATCTTTTGAAAAGTTGATTACATAATTTTCACCCAACACAACCTATATCCTTTCCTTTGATCATCATAGGCCACAAAGATGCACTTAACACTCTTATCAAATTTCTTTTCTCTAGTCTCATCTGGTATGTGAGTAAATGCTTCGCATCCAAATACTCTATAATAATTAACATTTTGTTTCTTTCCACTCCATGCTTCTTCAGGAGTGATTATTTGCAAGCAAGTTGTAGATCTATTCAAGACATGAGATGTAGTATTAACAGCCTTAGCCCAAAGAAACAAAGGAAGACCCTTGGATTGTAGCATGCACCATGCCATTTCCATTAAGGTCCTATTCTTTCTTTCAGCAACACCATTTTGCTGAGGAGTATATTTGTTAGTCATTTCTCTCTTGATCCCATGATATTCACAAAAGGATTTGAAGTTGTTGTTGACATATTCTCTACAATTATTTGTTCTTATTCGCTTGATCTTATTCCCACTTTGATTTTCCATAAATGCTTTGAACACTTCAAATTTGTTAAGCACTTCATCTTTTTGCTTAAGGAAGTAGACCCAAACTTTCCTTGAAAAATCATCAATGAATGTTAAGATGTACCTAGCTCCTCCATTTGATGGGGGATTCATAGGCCCATATAAATCACTATGGACAAGTTCAAGAGATCTACTTTCCCTCCATGTAGACCTTTCAAACTTGTCTCTATGTTGTTTTCCAACCATGCATCTTGTACACACATTGGTGTTTACCCTAATGCAAGGTAGTCCATCAACCATATTCATTTTTGAAAGCATAGCCAAATTTTGATAGTTCAAGTGACCAAACCTTTGATGCCATAACTCACTTCTGGAGGAACTTGTAGTAGTATCAACAAATGCTAAAAATTTGTAGATGCCATCACTCTCAACTCTTGTAGCCACAATTTTGAATCCATCATTAATGTTCTTGATTATACAATTATCTAAATAAAATTCCACCTTATAACTATATTAATTTATTTGACTCACTGAGAGAAGATTTTTGTTAGCTTAGGTACAAGATTCACATCTGCCACTATAATGTCCCCTTCTCAGCAGTGATTCTTTCAGTTGGCCATTAGCCTATCCTGAGGCCAATAGGCTAGTTGGAAACAAAAATTAGGGTTTCCTATTTTCTAGGAGGATTCTTTAGTGGATTCAGGGGTTTGCATGTTGGAGTTTTGCAGATTCGTTTCTGGATTCCTTCTAGGTTCTTAGAAAGCTTCAAAGTGGTATGACATGCATCCACATCAGGTAACTTTTTTGGACTTACTGTTTTTAGTAAGTTACAACGGCTACTCAATTTGTGGTTAAAATGCATTTGAAGTCACTATTTTTAGCAGTATGCTATTTATAGTAAGTGTTATTTTTACCAGTGTTATTTCTGGCAAGGGTTTAGTAGTTCAGTATAATGGCTATATCAGGCAGGGCAGTTTGTGCAATTTGGTCTCCAACACTTTTAGAGCTTGTTTTGGCAAGTTCAATATTTGGTGAAAATAATGTTTTAAGTAAAAATATTGGCAAATGTTAAGTGGATGCCTAGCATTGATATATTTGCAAAATTAAATATATTTTCTCTTTAGCCTTTGGACATCTAACCTTGGAGAGAGGTATTTGAAGAATATAAGGTTATTTCAGTTAAGTGTCTTGGACACCACATTTGGAGAAAAGGTTTGATTTTTATAAATTTAAATTACTTAAGTCTTGGGTGCCCTTTTGGTGATATAATTGCAATTAAATTAAGTAATATTTCTCTTATCCCTTGGACGACTTGGTGAAGGAGTCTAAATGCAACCCAAATGCAATTTGTAAAAAGGTGTAAGTGAATTTCATTTGGGCGCCCTAATCTGAGGAGAAAAGCTATAAATAAGAGGCCTTGCTCTCTCAATGGATTATCCATTTACAAATATAGTGGATATATCACGCAGGGCAGTTTGATCAGCTTGGTCTCCAACACTTTTGGAGCTTGTTTTGGCAAGTTCAATATTTGGTGAAAATAATGTTTTAAGTGAAAATATTGGCTAAGGTTAAGTGGATGCCTAGCATAGGTATATTTGCAAAATTAAATATATTTTCACTTTAGCATTTGGATGTCTAACCTTGGAGAGAGGTATTTCAAGAATATAAGGTTATTTCAATTAAGTGTCTTGGACGCCACATTTGGAGAAAAGGTTTGATTTTTATAAAGTTCAATTACTTAAGTCTTGGGCGCCCTTTTGGTGATATAATTGCATTTAAATTAAGTAATATTTCTCTTATGCCTTGGACGTCTTGGTGAAGGAGTCTAAATGCAACCCAAATGCAATTTGTAAAAAGGTGAATGTGAATTTCATTTGGGTGCCCCAATCTGAGGAGAAAAGCTATAAATAAGAGGCATTGCTCTCTCTTTGGATTATCCATTTGCAAATACAATGAAGTGCTGCTAAAATTTCTATAGACCCTTGCTTTGAGGAATGCATACCTCCTAGTGCTCTTAGTTTTGTGCTTGCAAGATAGCACCTAGCTAAGTTTGAGACTGTTCTTTACATTGAAGAGCAGACTGAGTAAAATGAAGATGAAGTTATTTGATGTTTTATGAAGTTCTTGGTGTGTTCTCTCAATTTTGACATTGCTGGTTGAGTGCTTGGCAGAAGCACATTTTGGCTTTTTGCTCTCCTGGTGATGTTTTGCTGATTTTGGGTATTGGACCTATGATTGAGTTTACCTTGGGCTCCTCATCTTGCAAAGTTTTAGATTTTTTAATGAAGATGGTGATTTTAATGTTGGTCACCCTTCTCCTTGAAGGCCGTACTTTCTCATTGGCTGCTTTGGGATGTGTGATAAATAAATTTGGGTAGTTTGTGGTTGTTTTGTGGCTTGAGCTTGGTCGCCTACCTCGTAGGAGCTGATTGCACTTGGTCTCATGTCGTTCGGAGGTGTCTAGATGAAGTTGTGAGCATTTTGGTGTGTTTTGAGCTTGCTGGTCTAAGTCTTCTGAGCGCTGCAACTTCATATCAGATTAGTAAAAAGCTTCTATTTTGGCTTGTTCTTCATAATAGATTAGCTTGCTTAATTGTGGAGTTCATCTTTTATCATTTTGGAGTGAATTGAACATCAAATACGCATAGTAATTTGCAGATTGTTTCATTTTGTAAGGCTGTTATCAGCAGTACTGATTTAGTCATTTCATTTCTGCACTTTACCTTTGTATTCCCACTATTAGTAGAAGAGACTGGCAAGTTTAAAGAGGTTCTTAAATACAAATCTGATTTACCTATTCATGAAGCTGGTTGTAAGCAAAGACTTGATGAGTTGGTAGAATTTGATCCTCTTTATGATAGTGAACCCTTTGAAGTGACTGCAACCACTATGTGTTGATGTGATTTTTATGACCGCACCAATCAGCAGAACAAAATAGTCCGAAGGCTACTCCGTTCTCTCTTGATCAAAGTATTCCGTGCGCTAAGATTGCAAGAAAGTTTGCACGTTCAACTCCAAGGTTCCGAAATACTTAGAATACCCTCAATTGGTTTGATGTGAATTGCTGTTTTCATGAGGGGACTTACACAATTGTTCATGATTCTTGCAGTTAACAGTAAACGGATGATTGGAAGGGATTTGTGCAATGCGGATGATTTAGCAATAAGTACGTTTTCCTAAAGCTAACTAGAAATGTGCGGAAAGTAAATGAGTGTAAGGCCTAAGAGATTTATATTCTATTCTAAATGCAGGATGTGGAGCTCGATTTCAGCAGACTTCGACCGAATTTCACCTAGCCTCCCGTTGGACAGCTTCAGCAAAATTGGTGCAATCTTCAAAGGGATAGCAAAAGATGTTCAGATTACACTTTAGCATACATACACCATCAGAACGACGCATATAAGTATACAAATCACAATCAAAGTTAAACTCAAAATAATTTCCAGTCGACCACGCAAGGCGAACTTATCATCAACAAGCTGCTAGTGGTATGGAATGAAATGAAGCTACCTCAATAAAATGCCACACATCAAAGTAAACTACTTGCATGAAATGAAAATTATGTTACTTTATGCTACTTGGATCCGAAAGGATGAAGAGACCTTGCTAGCTATCCATGACAAAGAAGAATTCCACCATCAATGAAAAGATCTATTATCATGAAAGTTTTACACAACAATCTCCACAAAAGTTTTCAAAGGGAAAACTTTCTTTCTTCTCCACACTATGCTAAACTATCAAACAAAATGTCTATTCTGCTCTACTCTCTAGTCTGATCTCCAAATT
Organism: Sequoia sempervirens; assembly: GCA_007258455.2. Lineage (NCBI taxonomy): Eukaryota > Viridiplantae > Streptophyta > Pinopsida > Cupressales > Cupressaceae > Sequoia > Sequoia sempervirens. Next base: position 35,203 of record VDFB02141233.1, read on the forward strand.
TAATGCTAATCTAATGTCTAATTCTAATGAATTACAAATGAGGGGGACTCCCCCTTTTATAGGTAGCCTAGTCCAATGGACAGCTAAGATTACAATCAAGAGAGTGGCTAAGATTAAGCCACCTCAGCCGTAACCCTAAAAACTGCCAGAATGGGGAGTGGTGCAATAAATGAGTAAAAATTCCCACTCACTCCCAAAATAGTAAAGGCAATTAATGCCCACAATCAGTCTTCTAGAAGATTATCGTCCAGTAGTGCATTCCCGTTCTCCTTCTCTCTGGTTGCAAACTCAATGAACCTGCCAAGCACAACCTCAACCTCTTGAACTGAAATAGGCGGAATGCAATCAAGCTGGAACTCCAACACTGTAACAGACTGTTCATGCCTCGCACAAGATTTTCTCCAAGCAACTAAGGAATCCTGCGTGCTCTGGATCAAGGTGGAGAAAGTAGAAGTGTTTTCGAAATCATCTTGTACGAAGGTCTTCACCTCTAAAAAGAAAGGCACCAGCCTACCCCTCAAATTATCAACATTCACCTCATCCGGATTCAACCGCCTAGCAAATAGGGCCTCGAAAGTATTCTGGACTCCATCAATTATATTGGCCATAGCCTTCCGTACCCTGGTTGAATCCGCCTGTGCCACGTCGAAGAAACCACATCCCGTGATTGCTAAAGAATACCATCTAGAAAATTCGTACCTGTCACTCCTGAATGACCCCTCCATCAATCAACAATCGCAAAGGAACATGCCTCAATGCCTCAAGACACTGAATTACTTTGCTCTGATAAACGGAAGCATCTCCCCAGGCCTGATCAATTGCCTCCATCCATGCCAAAATAGTGGAAGCCTGCTGAAAAGCAAGAGCAAGGTCCTCCATGAACTTTTCTGTCTCAACATGAACTTCTGTGACCCACTTGTCTGCCTCCTGTGCCATCTTCCCTAACTCCAACAAGCCACTGATTGACTCTCTAGGTATCTCCGCTGGAAGCTCTATTATTGGAATCTCCTGCCCACGAGAACGAGACAACTGTTGCACATATCCTATCAAAGCCTTATGCTCTCGTTTCAACTTCTTGTACTTTCCTTCTTGAATAATCTGTCCTTCAGGGCGAGGTAGGAGTTATCACATTCTTCTACAATGTGTGCACCTGTGGGGCATCCTAACTCCAAAGTTGTGACCACGTAATTTTCTGGCACTACTTCATTTCGGTCACAATCAACTTGTGACACGACTACGTGAAGGGTGTGGGAACCATCCTCATCAGTTGATCTTTGAAAACTTCCGTGCTCTCTTCTTTTGTGGAGGTGCGCTGATCTTGTTCAAGAACTCTTCCATTTCAACTGCTGGATCAATCTCTTCATTGGGGCTTCTTCTCATCCTATCCCTGAGCCAGTCAGGTACTGTATACTATATATCAAATGGCTGCTGCTCTTGTGCCTCTACTTCTCGAACTTGTTCAACTTCTACATCATTGTGGTGAGGCTCATTGTCCTGAAGTGGCTGAGTATCTCCTGAAACTATATCATCATCATCTTCCAAAGCCGTCTCTAACTCTTGCTGAAACTGAGGGTCAGTAGTAATCCCCTCATCATCTTGCTGATCAACTCTAGTAGGTGCGTTGACGCTCTGGCCAACTGATTCTCTCCGTGGTGGCTGATTATTTTCCTGTACTGCTTGCACCTGATTCACTGCATTCCTTTGATCAGCAAATAAAGAAACCTCCTATATACTTGGAGAACGTGTCTCCAATGTGTTGATGTGTTTTTCGTGACCGCACCAAACAGCAGAACAAAATAGTTTGGGGCTACTCCGTTCTCTCTTGATCAAAGTATTCCATGCTCTAAGATTGCGAGAAAGTTCGCATGTTCAACTCCAAGGTTCCTTAAGTGCGAATAGACCCAGTTTGGTTGATGTGTATTTGCTGTGTTCTTACGAGGGGACTTACGCAATTGTTCAGACTTCTTACAGTTAGTAGCTAATGTATGATTTTAAAGGGGATTCTTGCGCGTATGATTTGGCAATGTAGTTCGTTTTCCTAAAACTAATCAGAAATATGCGGAAAGTAAAAGGGTATAGGGCCTAAGAAATTTGTACTCCATTCTAAATGCAAGATATGTGGGATTCGGTTTTGGCAGACTTCAACCAAATTTCACCTAGCCTCACATCGGACAGCTTCAGCGAAATCAGTGCAATCTTCAAGGGGATAGCAAAAGGTGTTCAAATTATGATTCAACATGCGTACACCATCACAACGACGCATATAAGCATACCAATCACAATTGAAGTTAAACTCAAAATGATTTCCAGTGGACCACGCAAGGCGAACTTATCATCAACAAGCCGCTAGTGGTATGGAATGAAAGAAGCTACCTCAACAGAACACCACACATCAAAGTAAACTAATTGCATGAAATTAAGCTACTTGGATCCAAAAGGAAGAAGAGACCTTGCTAGCTATTCATGACAAGACGAATTCCACCATCAATGAAAAGATCTATCATCATGAAAAGTATTACACAACAATCTCCTCAAAAGTTTTCAAAGGGAAAACTTTCTTTCTTCTCCACACTATGCAAAATGCCTACAATGCTCTACTTTCTAGCTCTAAGCTCTAACTCAAATTCTGATTCTGATCTCCAATCTTCTAATGAATTACAAATGAGGGGGACTCCCCCTTTTATAGCTAGCCAAGTCCCAAAAGACGGCTAGGGTTACAATCAATAGAGTGGCCAGAATTGTGCCACCTCAGCCCTAACCCTGCAAAATCATTTTTAATAGAGGGAGAAGATTAAATGAATCAAAGATTCCCACTCACTCCCAAAATAGTAAAGGCAATAAATGTCCACATTCATTCTTCTAGAAGATCCGGCCCAAAAGAGGTGTGTGTTCCCATTCGCCCTCTCTCTCATCGCTAACTCCACGACCATGGGCGCACCTACCAACTCTCGAATTGAAATCTGCGGAACACAACGCTGAAACTCAACACTGCGGACCGAATGCCTGAGTTCTCGTACAAGATTTTCTCCAAGCCATCAAGCAGTCCTGCGTGTTCTGGATCAAAGTGGAGAAAGTAGCAGTATTCTCGAAATCATCCTGTACAAAGGTCTTAACGTCTGCAAAGAAAGGCACCAGCAAACCCCTCAAATTATCAACACTTATCTCATCTGGATTCAGCCGCCTAGCAAATATAGCCTCAAAGGTATTCTGAACTCCATCTATAATATTGGCCATAGCCTTATGTACTCTAGCTGAATCCGCCTGTGCCGCATCGAAGAAACCACGCCCTGTGATCGCCGAAGAATACCACCTAGAGAAATCATATCTGTCATTCTCCTGAATGACACCTCCATCAATCAGCAATCGTAATGGCACATGCCTCAATACCTTCAAGACGCTGGATAACTTTGCTCTGGTAGATAGAAGCTTCTCCCCAAGCATGATCCACTGCATCCATCCGTGTCAAAATACTAGAGGCCTGCTGAAAGGCAGAAGCAAGGTCCTCCATAAATTTCTCTGTCTCAGCACGAACTCCTGTGACCCATTTATCTGCTTCCTGTGCCATCTTCCCCAATTCTACCAAGCCACTGATCGACTCTCTAGGTACATCTGCTGGAGGCTCTATCACTGGTATATCCTGCCCTCGAGTACGAGATAACTACTGTACATATCCAATTAAAGCCTTGTGTTCTCTTTTCAACCTCTTATACTTCCCTTCTTTCTTGAATAACCTATCCTTGAGGGCAAGGAAGGAGTTATCACACTCCTCCACAATCTGAGCACCAGTGGGGCGTCCCAAGTCCAAAGTCGTGACCACATAATTCTCTGGCAATGCTTCATTCTGGTTACACTCAACTCGCGGCACAGCTACATGAAGAGTATGGGAACCATCCTCTTCAGTGGAGATCTTCAAAAACTTTCTTGCTTTCGTCTTCTGTGGAGGTGCACTGATCCTGTTCAAGAATTCCTCCATCTCAACTGCTGGATCAATCTCCTCACTAGGGCTTCTTCTCATTCTGTCCTTAAGCCAATCGGGCACATCATACTGTATGTCAAAGGGTTGTTGTTCCTGTGCCTCGGCTTCTCTAACCTGCTCAACCTCTACATCATTCTGGCGAGGCTCATCGTCCTCAAGTGGCTGAGTGTCGCCTGACATTATATCATCATCTTCATTCATAGCCGCCTCTAACTCATGCTGAAACTGAGGGTCAGTAATAGTCCCCTCATCATCATGCTGATCAACCCTAATAGGTGCGTTGACGCTTTGGCCAACCGACTCTCTCCGTGGAGGCTGAATATCATCCTGTACTACTTGCACCGATCTGCCTCCGATCAGCAAACAAAGACACCTCTTGCATACTTGAGAACGTGGTTCCAATGGTGTTGCAACCCGCCACTGCGGAGGCTCGGGCCAGTAGGCTCCCTTCGTCAACTATTTCTTCTTTCTCCGGACTCGACCTCGTAATCTGCTTCTTTCGGCCAAAGGAAGGCCTGCGATCTCCCATCGTTGTAAGTCAAGGCAATTGACTCACTTTTCAACTCCTCGCTTACCTCCTCACAACCCACGCCTTCTAGTGAATGCCGTGGATCGGATAGAAAGAGTATCTAAATCTGCAACCTCGGGTTCTGACCAATCCAGAGGTGGAAGTGGGGTATCTCTAACAGCTGCATAATCCGGATGTACAACATCCATATCCTCGTTCACCTGGTCCGGAACTGGAACAACCTCACACTCTCTGATCAAAGTGATGGGCAACCGAGAAAACATCCTTTTTCTTACTTCAATCTCATCAGCCGCATCAGCCCAATAATCCTCTATGGTGGCCTTATGTTTGAACTCCTCTGACAGTACCCATTTGATGTTATGATGTGGGTCATAGTGCTGTCGGCTAGTGTGGTATGAAAAATGATAAAACTGAAGTTCACTTTCAGCTTCCCTAGCTGCCTGTATCGAGGGACACACCTCATCCGAGTTGCCCATTACAATTGGAAATTCTATTCCTCCCTTCTTCTTCTTTTGAATTTTATCAAAGGCTAGCAACTGTCTAGATATCTCTAGCATTAAAATTCTATCTGTTGGGTACTTGGGCAGCCTATACGGGTATGATGAGAAACCTTGCAGCCTAATGTAAGAAAATCTCGGAAACTGTATGAACCAACAGCCATACCTTTCGATCAACTCTTGAGCATCCCTCGAGATTCTATGCTGCAGCCGCTCCTGAAGCAGTCTCGTGATGTACATAGTGAATGAATCGTTGACACGCTTGTAGTGAGTTGTGCTCGACAAGTGCAACTGTGGACACACATCATAAATGTTGAACTGGTGAGAGCCACAGCCGACAGGCTCCTTGTAAGATATCCCCCTGTACTTCGTCATCTGTGCCAACATATAGATGAGATAGGAGCTCATATAAAATGTCTTCGTTCTCCTCAAGCTCAGGAGCTGCTCATGTATATTATCGCTGATCATTTCGGCCCAATTGACATAATCTTTGCCTTCCAGCACGAGGTTGATGTAATAAAACATCCAAGGCTCAAAGATAAACGACTGTAGGCAACCTCCAACCCTGCTCAGCATCATGATGAGGTCACAATATTCCTGCTTTAAATCCTCCGCTATGATCTGCTTGGGCAACTTCGCACGAGAAGGCTTAGGGGTGCTCATCCAGTGAGTGTTGATTGTCTCCGTGCACCTCTCGAATGCGGAAGCATACATCCGTTCAGCTCGCTCCCTAGATTTGTAGATCATGTTCCTGTGCACCGGGATCCCGAAAGCTTCACCAATGGCTGCCGGAGTAAGATTGGCAAGCACTTGGCCATCAGTTGACATGATCGACCGGTGTTCTTTCTCGTAGCAATTGGCACACTCCATTATCAGTTCCGAGCATTGAATGGCTGGTGGAAAACCAGCAGCTGCATACAACCCACTTCGGACGATATTGTGTGAGGTAGTTGAAGGCCGATGATTTCCAATTCCCAACATTCTGCTTTTGAAGGCCTCCAGGTTGACGGAACCCAGGTTGGTGTCTGTCAGCTTGCCCAACTTTGAAATAAACTTTGACTCCGCCATGAACGTCTTACTCAGCTTCTTGAATGAATGAATGAAAGATTTTAATGACGTCCACGAGACTAAACAGCCTATGGGACCAAGACATTCAACAACTTAGTTTGTCTCCAGACTCTTCTCCAGATCAGATCTCCTGCTATTAATTTTGACTAGGAGGCTAGCCATCTGATTTATCTTATCCTCCTCAAATAACTGCTGCATATTGCCCACATCTGAAATACTTGAGTACTGATTACGGATATTTTCGTACGCTGTGCATATTGTCTTGATCACTGCTTGTCTAGATGAACCATTGTCCTTGCCAGTTGTCCTTGCCTCAGCCATCTGCAAACAGTAAACATTCATCAGCAATTTAATTTATAAAAATAAAACAAGACATCGCATAGGGGCTGTAGTCGACTTCTAGAAGCTGCAATAACTCTTGTGTTTGCAAACCTCAGCTTCTTCTCTTGAACTTTAAGGCTTCTAAGCAAACTTCGGCGGCCTCACTACTCTTAATCACTGTCAATCAGCAACTCGAACTTCACACTTTATATCAGCAATCAGCAATCAGCAAATTTGCACTTCGAAAACTCCCAACAATTTCACCTCAAGGCTTCCTTTTCAACTGGCAATTTCCACTTTAGCAGTGAAGCCTCAGCCACTAGCAAAGTCGTACCTTCTTCAACCAGCAAGTGCGCACTTCTTGACTTCAGCAATTGTACTTATCAGCAACTCAAGGCGTCCTCCTTAACTGCAGATTTGAGCAACTTCAGCAAACTCCAGTCTCCAGTAAAAACTTCGAACTCTTTAGGCAATTCAAACTTCAGAGCAAGTCGAATTCTTCAGCTGTGAAAACAAGTGAGAAACTTCTTCAGTTTATAGCTTAAAATCGAATTCTGGAAGGAGTTAATTTTAGCCAGTGCATTTAATTTCCACTACTCCATTTCGAAAATTCGAATTCTCCCTCTCTGGTATTTCTGACACTTGTCTCTCGACGTCCAGAATCCTGCTTTTCTAGAAACTTGACTTTGACTGGCATCTTTGAATTTGTTCTCGAGAATTTAATTTAAATTCATCTTTTTCACTCACCAGCCGGAGCTCTGTCACTTGAAATTCGAATTTGACTCTTCATCACCTCTGGAAAATTCATCACTGAAGAATTCGATCAAAATTATCTAGGCAACTCATCTTGAAATCATCATTCGAAGAAAATTTATTTTGAAAACACATTTTACTCATCTTGCCTTAGAAAATTTTTAAAATTCCCCTTAGGAAACTTCATATTTTGAGCACTGATTAAATTCTCCATTGAAACAGTGTCGGCGAAGTTGGGAAGACTTGGAAATCCATCTATCATCGCGAATGTTCAGTACCCAGAAGAGAATTTTCTTCGGAACACCTCGAATCCATGGGTACCCAACGAACGGGTTCATTTAATTTTTGAATTTTGAACCTTAGAAAAAATATTATTTTCACCATTTTAAATTCATTCTTCGCCTGTGATCATTCTCTGTTGCTCCAATTCGAGAAATTCGAATTCATCTTTCATTATCATCCATCTCTGACTTCGTCATTGAAAAGTTTGCTGGTGCTCTGAGAAATTCTACCACCTTGAGCTCTAGGCGTATTTTCTAAGAAGAAAATATTTGCCTTAGAAAATATTTTAAATCATCTCACGTTGAGAACTTGCTCTAGAAAATTTCGATTCACTTGCCAGTGGAGGAAATTTTATCAACTTTACTAGAAAAATTTTATTCGCCTAGCACACTTTATTTCTCGCTTCACTCCACACTTGAAAATATTTATTTAAAAACCCAACGCTTTGGCAATATTTTTTTTTTTCTCTTTTCACCACCTTAGGCGCATATGGAAATGCTCATCCTTGCCTTAGAAAATATTTTTATCGCCTAGCAAGTTACCTCACTTCATCTTTCACCTCTGACTCTAGGCGCATAATTCACTTTAGCATTTTATTTTCAACACCTTAGGCATATCACTTCACCACGCCTTAGAAAATATTTCAACACCTTATAACTCCCACCACCCTTGGCGCCTAGCACTTTGAAGAATAACGCCTAGCATTCACCTTATGTTCACCACGCTTTGAAGCATTTTCACTCACCCTTTACCTTATTTACCACTCTTATTCACCTTTTACACCTCAACTTGGGCGCATTTAGGCTTTGCAAGAGGATGACTCTTCGTATTCCACTTTGTTGACTCTCACCAACTTGAGCGCATTTTGATGTAGGTGGAGGATAAAAGTGTTGACTTGTTGACCCTCTCCTTGTTTGGGCGCATTTCCATATATGTGAAGGACGAACTTGTTTGACCTTGTTGACTCTCTCCTACCTTGGGCGCATTTTACCCTTGCTGGTGGATGAACTTTTCAAACGCCTTCATGTGACTTTTCAGCTTCCATTTTTTTGTCTTGACATGCATGCATTTGGGCGCATTTTGGCCGTTGAGGAGGATTGACCACTTTGACCTGCTTCATCTTGGGCGCATTTCACCCCCTGAGAAGGATGAATTTGTAATTTGGGGCGCATTTTGAGGGGTGAGGCGGATTTCTACACTTAGAAAATTTTTCAACCCTTTTCCTCTTCAATTTGGGCGCATTTCTCCATGGCAACTGGATGAAAGGTGTTGACTTTGCGTTGACTTTCTTGCCAGATGGGCGCATTTTGGCTTGTGTGAAGGACGAGCTTCATACTTAAAAATTTTCCTGCCTCCATATCAACTGGGCGCATTTTGCAATGTCAACTGGATGAAGTTCTAGACTTAGACTTTTTCATCGTTTTTCGCCTGTATTTCATGCCCTGCTATTTATAGTAAGTCCTCTGAATTCTGCACCTCTGGAGCTCAGAACGACTTGAAATTTTACACAGCATCTTTATCACCTCGTTGTTCTGTTGACACTGCCATTTTTAGTTGACCTGCTATTTTTAGCCTGTTTCTGAAGGTGGTTTACTATAAATAGTAACCTCATGTTTCTGATAGCTCCACTGCTCCGATTGACTTGAAATTTGGATGAGGTGCTCTTCACCACGTGACCTTACTACTGACATCGGCGCCTGCAACTGATTTACTATTTTTAGCTAGTTTCCAATTTGACTTACTATAAATAGTAAGTGCTTCGTTTGACTTGAAATTTCACCAGTAGATAGCTTGAAGAATGCTGATCGCGGTGGTTTACACCGGATTTCGAAGATTCTGACTTTTTATTTCTCTTTTTGGGTCCCGAGGCTGGAAACCCTAATTCGCTCTGCATGCATATCAAATGATATTTGTTTCTCTTCGTTTCTATGGCACTGTGATCAGCTCGTGATTCTGAACTGCTGGGAAGCGGCTGCCGGGGCACACCTGCTAAAAATAGCAAGTTCCTTACTGAGTGGTTATCTCTGTTTGCATGTCACACCATCGCGAAGCTCTCGAAAAACCCATCAGGAATCACCCGACATGCAAAAGAAACCCCGCCGACATGCAACCCTAAAATAGCCCTCCTCAAGGCTGAATTCAAAGTGGTCGTCGGTTTGCATGTTATATCATCAAGGTCCTCTCGAAACCCGTATGAATATGTCGACATGCAAAGAAGAACTCAGATCCTCAACCCTGAAATTAGCCTCGGCCGGATCACAGAAAATAGTAAGTCGTCTGCTTACCAAATTTGTACACGAGTCTCATGCTCAACGTAGATCGCCGGAATTCAAAATACAAATTGCTCTGCACTACACACACTACTAAAAAATAGTAAGCACCTCCGAATCTCGATGAAAATTTGCCGAGAGCCCGCCGGAAACACACGACAACAATGTTAAGTTCAATTCTCAATTTATTCACTTTATTCACCTGACCACTGTGAAAATGAAACTTAATTCTGCACTTGTACGCTTCATACTAAAGTCACTGGCGGGCTAACCCACCAAGGCGGAGAATGGGAAGAGATGTGAGCGAGAAAGAGAGAAAACCTGCCAAAGACTCAACGAGCAAAATTTAGGGGGGTCCTCATCTTGAATGGGGGCGATGTGTAGTGCTGTCACAACCATAATGAAGTGGTGATTCAACTGCAACTCTTGGAGGCTCCGGCTGAATGGGTTCCTACCGAACTGGCTCTTTCCTTTGAGATTCCAGACCTCGTGTGATTTGTTTCTTCCTGTTGGTGGTAGGTGTCCTATGATCTCCCATCAAATTGTAAGTCAAAGCAATCGACCTACTCTTCAACCTGCTCTCTGCGCTATCAACCCATGCCCTAAGTAAATTTTGGACTGAATGGCGTGTCAAGTTAGCAACCTACGGTTCCGATAATCCAGAAGAGTGGAAGTGGAGTATCTCTCGCTGCTGCATAATGGATGGACAGCGTCCATGTCCTAATTCACTGATGCGGAATGGGAACAACTACTCCTTAGTCATGTTGGCAACCGTGAGAACATTCTTTTCCTGACTTCAACCTCATCTGACGCATCAGCCCAATAATCCTCAATATTTTCCTTGTGTTTAAATTCCTCTAACAATACCCATTTGATGTTGTTATGTGGATCATAGTGCTGTCGGCTGGTGTGATATGAAAAGTGATAGAATTGAAGCTCGCTTTTGGCTTCTCTAGCTGCCTGTAATGAAGGACACACTTCATCTGAATTGCCCATGACAATTGGGAAGTCAACACCTCCCTTCTTTTTCTTCTGAATTTTATCGTAGGCAACCAATTGCCTAGATATCTCTAACATTAAAATTCTGTTGGTTGGGTACTTGGGCAGTCTATATGGATATGATGAAAAACCTTGCAGCCTTATGTAAGAAAACTTCGGAAATTGTATAAACCAGCACCCATACCTTTCAATCAATTCTTGGGCTTCTCTCAAGATCCTGTGATGCATCCGCTCCTGAAGCAGTCTCGTGATGTTCATGGTGAAGGCGTCATTGACACGCTTGTAATAGGTAGTACTTGTCAAATGCAATTGCGGACAAGCCTCATGAATTTTAAACTGGTGAGAGCCACAACCAACAGGCTCCTTATATGAAATTCCTCTATACCTCGTCATACGGGCCAGCATGTAGATGATATAAGAGCTCATATAGAATGTCTTTGTTCTTCTTAAGCTCAGGAGCTGCTCATGCAAATTGTCACTGATCATCTCAGCCCAGTTGATGTAGTATTTTCCTTCCAGCACGAGGTTGATGTAGTAGAACATCCATGGCTCGAAAATAAATGACTGCGGGCAACCTCCAACTTGACTCAGCATCATAATGAGATCATAGTACTCTTGCTTCAAGTCATCTGCTATAATTTGTTTCGGCAGCTTCGTACGAGAGGGCTTGGGATTGCTCATCCAGTGAGTATTGATTGTCTCCGTACATCTCTCGAATGCAGAAGCATACATTCGCTCAGCTTGCTCCCTTGATTTTTAGATCATATTTCTATGCACTGGGATTCCAAAGGCTTCGCCAATGGCAGCAGGAGTGAGGTTGGCAAGCACTTGTCCATCTGGTGACATGATCGATCTGTGATCTTTCTCATAGCAGTTGGCGCACTCCATTATCAGCTCTGAACACTAAATGGCTGGTGGGAAACCAACAGCTGCATATAATCCGCTTCGAACAATGTTGTGCGAAGTGTTTGAAGGTCGATGACTACCAATACCCAGTATTCGATTCTTGAAAGTCTCTAGGTTGACGGAGCCCAAGTTGGTATCAGTCAGCTTGCCCAATTTCGAAATGAATTTTGACTCTGGCATAAATGTCTTGCTCAGCTTCTTGATAACTGCTTGCCTGGATGCACCATTGTTGTCTTTGCCAGTCGCCCTTGCCTCAGCCATCTGCAAAACAATAAACATCCATGATTAGGTGCAATATCATTTCTCATTCGCAAACCTCAACTTCTCCTTCAACAGATTTCGAACTTCAACACTTAGAAAATTTCAAGAATTTAAGAAGTTGCAATATCATTTCTCATTCGCAAACCTCAACTTCTCCTTCAACAGATTTCGAACTTCAATACTTAGAAAATTTCAAGAATTTGAGAAGTTGCAATATCATTTCTCATTCGCAAACCTCAACTTCTCCTTCAACAGATTTCGAACTTCAATACTTAGAAAATTTCTGAGCAAGCTTTAGCAACTTCACTTCACACTCAGCAACTGCAGATTTGAATTCACACTTCTTCAATTCTTCAGCAACTGCAAACTTAGTAGGTGCACACCTTCTCAGCAACTTCAGAATTTAGTAACCTCACTCTTCGAAAATTTGTACTCCTTCAACAATCATTCACTTCAGATTTGAACTTCAGCAACAAACTCAAGTAAATTCGCACCTTTTCAATCAGCAAATAACTTAGCAAGTGCGCACTTTCTCAGCTCTAGCAACTCACAAATCTCAGCCTTGAACAAATTCTTCAGTCTCCAGCAAAATTTCGAACTTCTCAAGCTTCAGTCTTCAGCAACTCACTGTAATATCAAATTCAGAGCAAATCGAATTCTCTTCAGTTGTGAAAAAGAAGTGAATAACTCTCAGCTCTTATAGGAAAATCGATTTCTAGAAGAGGCTAAGTTTAGCTAGTGAATTAAATTTCCACTACTTCATTTGAATTTCCCTCCTCTAGCATTTCTGACACTTGTCCTAGAATCTCAATCTTCTAGAAGTTCAACTTTGACTGCCACATTTTCGAAATTTTTTAATTTAAATTCATCTTTTAATTCACCAGCTCGAGCTTTGTCACTTGAATTCGAATTTTACTTCTCTTCGGCTTTGGAAAATTCATTTGTGAAGAATTGGATTAAAATCATCTAGGCAATTCATTTCAAATTCATCGTTTGAAGCATTTTCCTTTCAAAAATCATTTTATTCAAATTTGCCTTAGAAGATTTTAAATTTTTCTTAGGAAAATTTCACAATTTGAGCACTGATTAAATTCTTCATACTGAAGGCCTCGGCGAAATGTGGAAGACAAAAGAAATCCATTTATCATTACAAATGTCCAGTACCTAGAAGAAAATTTTCCCTGAAACGCGATGAATCCATGGGTACACAATGAACGGGTTCATTTAAACTTTTTAAATTTGAACCTTAGAAAAGTATTATTCAATCAATTTTAATCCCGTTCCTCATCTCTATGAACATCTTGTTGCTCTGACTTGAAATTTTTTTATCAATCCATCCTGCAATGCTAATATTTTCCAACTTCGTCTTTGAAAAGTTTGCTTGTGCTTCAGGAAAATTCATCACCTTGGGTCTAGGCGTATTTTCTAAGGAAGAAAATATTTTGCCTTAGAGAAAATTTCAAATCACTATGCATTTTGAAAATTTCGCCTTGGAAATTTTGGTTCAATCTTGCTCATCTTGCCCATGAGAAATTTTTTTTATTTCATCTATGTCCATTTGCCAGTGGTGGAAATTTATCAACCTGACTTAGAAGATTTTCCATGAAGGCGCCTAGCACATTTAACACGCTTTATTTGTCATTAAATTTCCAACGCCCCGGCAATATTTTTATTTTTTTACTCACCACCCTAGGTGCATATCACACTTCATGGAGAACATGTTAAATTCCAACGCCTAGGCAATATTTTTACTTCACACACCTAGCATTCTTCATTCTACCACCTTGGCAATATTTTCTAACACCTTATAACACTTACCACCTTGGGCGCACATAACACTTGAAGAAGAATATTGACCACGTCTAGCATTTTATTTCACTTCACACGCCTTGTTTGCCACCTTACATTTACTTTTACTCTCTTTAACTTGGGCGCATTTTCACATGTGTGAAGGATGACTCTTCGACTTCCTTATTTCGTCTTCACATGCCTTCCTTTGGGCACATTTTGCATAGGGAGAAGGATGAAAATTGTTGACTTGTTGACTAGCTATGGTGGATGAAACTTCCAACGCCTTCAACAGGTGACCTTTCAACTCCCAGTTTTTTGTCCTTACATGCCCTCTTTTGGGTGCATTTTGCATAGGCAGGAGGACGAGTTTCGTTGACTCCTTTGACTTCTTTCTTTTTGGGCGCATTTCCACCTATGTGCAGGATGGGCGCATTTAGGGGGTGGTGGAGGATAACTTCAACACTTAGAAAATTTTTTTTGCTATCAACTCTCAAGGTGGGCGCATTTTGCTATGTGAGTAGGACGAACTTCTTTGACTTTCCTTGACTTCCTTGTTGGATGGGCGCATTTTAGCCTAGGAGGTGGATTTTTATGCTTAGAATTTTTTTATGCTTTTACCTTGAGTTGGGCGCATTTAGCCATGGCTATAGGATGAAAAACATTGACCTCTTTGACTTTTATGCTTCATGGGCTCATTTTGGCTAGGTAGGAGGACGAGTTTTGGACTTAGAATTTTCTCCATGCTTCTTCATCAACTTGGGCGTATTTTCAGGTAGCTGCAGGATGAAGTCCAATACTTAGCCATTTTTTTTTCGTCTTCGCTAGTTTATCCATGCCCTGCCATTTATAGTAAGTCTCCTGATTCCTGCATCTCTGAAGCTCAGAATGATTTGAAATTTTGAGTGCTGGATCCTCACGACTTCATCAACCTGTTGAGACTGCTATTTTGGGTTGGCCTGCTATTTTTAGCCTATTTCTGAAGGTGATTTGCTATAAATAGTAACTGCTTGCTTCTGATACCTCCACAGCTCCTTTTGATTTGAAATTTGAATGATGCACTTCTCACCACGTGACCTGCCTGCTAACATCGACGCATGCAACTGATTTGCTATTTTTAGCCTGTTTCCAAAATGACTTACTATAAATAGTAAGTGTTCTGTTTGTCTTCAAATTTTACCAGTAGATAACCTGAAGGATGCTGATCGCGGTGATTTACACCGGTTTTCGAAAATTGACTTTTTACCCTTCTTTTTAGGTCCCGAAGCTGGAAACCCTAATTTGCTCTGCATGCGTATCAAATGATCTCCGTTCTCATTTTTGCTGCATTGCGATCAGCTCGTGATTCTGAAGTGTTGGGAGGTGGTTGCCGGGATGCACCTGCTAAAAATAGTAAGTTCTCAAATAGGTGGTTATCTCCATTTGCATGTCACATCACTGCGTAGCTCTCGGAAAACCCATAAAGAATATGCTGACATGCAAAGAAAACCCTGACATGCAAACCCTAAAAATACCCTCGGAAGACTGAATTCTGAAAGTCGTTATCTCGCTTTGCATGTTACACCATCGCGAAGGTCTCGAAAAACCCAGAAGGAATATGTAGACATGCGTTGAAAAATTCTTCGTTTAAGCCTTGAAATCTGCTCTGGAAGCTGGACTACTAAAAATAGAAAGTGGTCTATTTTAGCTCAAATTTTGCACGCGAGCAGCTTGATGTGTTTTGAATGCAGTGTGACTGTTAAAAACTTCAAGAATGCTGACGGAATGCCCTGAAGTGTATACTTACTAAAAATAGTAAGTACCCGAAATTCGATGAAATTCCAATGAAATCTTGCTGGAAACACACTGACAACAGTGTTAGTCTCAATTTTCAATTTATTCACTTCACTTGACCTCAAATTGGTTGGAAAGGTGGAAACCCTAATTTTCAGACTCCGCCAAATTTCACGTTTAAGCTCAATGGTGGAGACATCCTGTTACATCCCGATTTTATACCTACTATTGTATAGGGCAATTGATTGTAATGTTTGAATCTTGATGATGAATAAAACATGGTTGATCTCGTTATTAAATGAATGAGTCCTGTTTAAATGATGGTTTCATTTGATTATTACTTCTAAATGATTTAGTCTTGATTAAATGTTGCAAACAATTATGGAATAATGTTATTCTAACTTGTGAGATGTTTTTACCTTGTTATGAGCATATGATTTCCGATGTCATGTCATGATGTGCAGGTATGAAGACTGTTCCTCCGGACAGAGGAGAGACATCATTCGGGGAGGAACTTGGTCGGGTAAACAATAACAATTACCAAATTGAGAATACACACACATTGTGAATGCTACATAGGGAAACAGGTCAGATAAGTTAGTCTAGAAAAGTCATCCATAGGCTTAGGAGTCTGATTTACTTCCTTATGCTTTATATGATGTGATTGATCAAATGTCAGTCTGATTATACTATGATTCCCTGTGAATGAGCAAAATAGAAGGTATGTGATAAAGGTCGAATGGGTACGTATACACATGTATACGCTGTGTACACATATGTAAATGTATAGACATATCAATAAATACGTACGTTAAGCAAATGGATATGCTCGTACATATGTATCGACATTTATATACGCATACATATGTATATACGTGAAATATATGTGAACATGTTTACACGTACACATCCTGCCTAATATCTTTGATATAAATAATGTTAAAGTATTATTATCTAGAAGATTTAAATATGTATTTATGCATATATATATGTATATATATTAATAAGGTGATTATTAATATATATATCAATACATAAAGGATGTATAAATAATAATATATTTGTATATTTTATAAATTAAATGTATTAATATTAAAATTAATATTTATTTATATATAAATACGTTTATATATAAATAAATATTAATGTTTAAAATAATACATTTATAAATAAAATATGCAAATAGAAATTATTAAAGTTTAAATAATGGAAAACAATTTCAATGTTTAAAGAATAAGTATTATTAATGGAAGGATGAAATTTGCATTTTATATATTGTGGAAGTTTAAATGTAAAAGGTAGCCGTATGAAAATATTTAACACTTCAAAATAGCGAACTTCATTAAAATAAATATTTGAAAAGTTCGAACTTTAGAAAAACGAATGGAAATAAAAATGAACTTTCCTGTGAAGCTCCTGCGCAGTTGGAAATGAGGGAAGAAGTTTTCAAAGCTCGAAACTAGGAAAATAGCAACGAACTCTTGTGTTGGATCGATTTGAGGCTTGACCTAGAACGTAGCAATAAAATCATGTTGAGTTTATACGGCTGGCAGCAAAACGTTCCTGTAGGTGGCGTTTTTATTTGCAGAGTTGAAATATTCTTCAAATGCTGGCTCCAAAGAGGTCGAATCATCTAGGGAAACATGACTGAGGGTTTGATAAGATGACAAGTGACAATTTGACCTGGTAAACATGGCAATCTATCATTTTACATGCCCAGAAATAAGGAAACTGTTTTTTAATTCAGCCTATAAATACTTCACAATTCTTCATTCGAATACATTCTTTTGCTTTCTCATCTATGGCGTTTTTAGAGAGTTTATACACTACAATTTGAGAGTTCAGTATTTTCATCAGACTCTCATATCCATTTCATTATTTTGTTTCTATTTCTGTTTTGCTGAGTAGAAAAATACAGTGAATATTACCAGCAATTGCCTTTAACTGTGAAAATCCCAAGTTAAGCTGAGAGTTCCTATTTTCTGAGCATTTATATCTCCTGTGAGTATTTACATTTCTTGTGAAATTTGAGAAGTCTGTTTGAGTGTAAAATCATTCAAAACTGAGGGCTTTATTGGGAGAAGGACTGGAACAACGAATAGGAGAGGAAGCTTACGACCAGGCATGAAACCTTTACTATTTATGATTTTTAATCTGATTAAAGTGTTTTCTATTTGCTGTGTGTGCAAGTCTGGAAAGTAAAATTCTTGGATGCATTTTCAAAGGGAATGTTTATAAGTTATGCTTAAAAGTGAATTTAAGTAAGGGGTTTCATGTGAAAGAATTTAAGGGAAGTGTTTATTTATTATGAAGAAAAGGGAAATCATGTGAAAAAGATAGGAGAGGATTTATAATGCATTTTGGAATGGTTATTGCATGTTGTGTATGATCTCTGTATATGGAGAATACGTAGACGTACTTATTATCTACTAGGATCGAAATGATGGCAGAATCAAGTGTAGTCTTTTAGCTTAAGTTATTAGGATAACTGAGACAAGTTAAGTACTCCTAGGATAAAGAATTCCTAGTTAGGAGGATTGATACAAGACACTTGAATACTGTTTTAATTTCTAGTAGGTTCGTATGATTGTAGGATGTTTGGGATGACAGATTCACCCATTGAAGGACAAACCTATGCGTAGAGTAAGGAAGCCTTATGTCAAATCGGCTCTGAGTAGTGTTTATGATAGATGACCTTCATTCGAAGTACTGAATGAGAATACTTTGGCCAAAGTAGTGAAAGGTACGACATCCACCTAGGTGTGAGATAGTTGAGACTACACTGTCAGTTCATTGTGATCCGAGTACTAGATCGAGATTGTGAAATAGCAAAGTTCTAGTTGTGTAGGATATAGCACTATGCTCAGTTGGTAATCGTTAAAGGATACCCTACCAATCTCTTCTTCGAAGGGAGGGTCGTTCATTGCAAAATGATTGTGCGGGGGACCGCATTATAAGTCTGTGGTTGGCGGAAAAGCGCCCGAGTGATGTTTATCCTCCACAGCGAGCGGCCGATGTACCAAGATTTGAAAGGAAGGACTCCTGGACCTTCTTACTTCTATTTGTGCAAAAGCTTACAAGCTATGTATGTAACTGTATTACTTTTTAACTCTGATTTATATATGGCAATGAAAATGAAATTCATGAGGAAACATATTGTAACTTGTACGTGATTATCAATAAAGAAAGGAAGAAATTTTATTGTATTATCTTTGTTACTTGTTACCTTTACATGTTTTAAATGAGATTTGGAAAGTTTTTTTTTTCACGCAAGGAACAAGTCGTTACACATCCCTAGAAAGGCAGATAGAAAAGAGACGGAGAGAGAGAGAGAGAGACAAAAACCCAAGCCAAAAGACCAGAATGGAGCAAAAATTAGGGGTCCCCATCTTGAATGGGGCAATGTGTGAAAAGGTCACAACACTATGGAAGGGAATGTTGCTACCAAAATTTTCAGAACAATGATCAATAATGATTCATTGATTGAGTTGGGGGCTGCCATAATCTTTGATCAAGGAGAGAGTGGGGAGGAAGTAGAGCTAGAGGACCGTATGGCTCTTGAAGATTTAATGTTTAAAGAGGTTTTTAAATACAAATCTGATTTACCTATTCATGAAGCTGGTTGTAAGAAAAGACTTGAAGAGTTGGTAGAATCTGATCCTCTTTATGATATTGAGTCATTTCAGCTAGTGGGTGGTGAAGAAAAGGAGTCAGAGCAGCTACGAGGGCAACAAAGACAAGAAACAAAGTTCTGATTTTCAGTTACAGCGAATCAGCAGTACACCACCTATGCATATTCATGAGTGGAAGGATCAACTCGTGAGGTCCATTGAGAATGAGGTGTGAGCTATATCTAGGCTTGACTGTACACACAGTTTGATAGAACAACTCTACTAGAAGGCTCAAATTAAAGAGAGACGGAAAGGGGTTAAGGATGAAGTTGCTCTCCCTAACTTGCAATGTATCAAAGACTCTTTGGAGACATTGAAATCAAAGTACATACACTTGATCAAAGATCGTGATTATGCCTTCAAAATTGCAAAGAAGACCATTGGTGCTTTCCAAGAAAAAAAGAGAAAGGTTGATGAGCTTACTCTTGAGCTTGAATCAACAAAGGACATGTTAGAAAATACTCAATTGGTTCTAATGGAGGTAGAAGATCAGTTTGTTGATTACAAATTTTTTAGGGAGCAAGAGAATGAGCAAAGAGTTGAAGAAATCAAGCAAGTAATTGGTGAGCTTGATAGTCTTTGAGAGGAGTTTGATCTTGAAAGTTTCACAAGAAAATCAGAAGTTGCTTGTGCAGATTAGATCAGCAAGATGGAAGTGAGCAAGAGGAAAGGGATGACTTCCAGGTTCTTGATAGCCCTCTCTTTGAAGTAGGTATTGAGGAAAATTATGATAACCCTCTCTTCGTGATGGATGATAAGACATGTGGTGAAGTAATCGAACATGAGACTGAGTATGGTTTCCAGTGTATGGATGATGTGATATCAAACCATGAGGACGTGATACAAATTGTGATTGGTAAACTTCCGAGGCTGCTTGTAAGAGAATACTTAACTGGGATTGAGGATGTAGTTTTCACTTGGGAAGTGTTGAATCATGGTGACTTCCATGATTTAGACATCAAGGTGTTAACAAAACAAGTCTTGGTAGCTGCTGGTAATTACATTACAACAGCAAGGAGAGAAGGTTTCAGACATGTTACTCACGGTGTATTGGAGAAAGAAGGACCAAAACAGATTGTTTACATGTTTGGCAATCCTTCCCTTGGGCCAAATGATGTTTAGATTCATATTAGTCCTTTTGGGGAATTGGATTTGATGACAACAATTGTTCCATGCTCCATTGTTGTTGAAGCTTTCATGGTTAGGCTTCAAGGGTTCACTAGAGGAGACACCAATTTCTTGAGTATGCACTTGGTTTTTACTGGCACTTGGGGATGTGTTGAGTATTCTTTCTGGTGTGTTGGAGATCCCTTTCGGTTAGGTATCCATGCCTGGGATCCTCAACATGGGTTGATGGAGCTTATTACATGTGGAAAGAAGGATCTTTGGAGTAGTGTTCTACGGGGACGTGTCCCTCCCCCCCAAAAAAATCTCGCGTTTCCTAGACGGGGACATCTTGGAGACTTGGGGACTTGGGGACTTGGGGGGGGACATCCCCTCACCAGCCCACCACCAGTGTCCCTATCTCCAAGATGCCACTAGGACTTCAAGGATGCTGGGGTGTCCTCAAGATGTCTAGGGGACTCCTAGTTGTCTCCAAGATGTATAATTCTTATACATCTTTTTATAACTATTTTTTCAAGTACTATATGTATTTCAGCACCCTGCCGCCGCCTCGTTGCTGTCCCCCCACAGCCCCCAAACTTAGACCCGCTGTCCTTGCATTCTTGAAATGCGTTCCTTGCCGTCCCCTCGTCCCCATCCCCGTCCTTGAAACCCCGTGGAACATTGCTTTGGAGGGATAAGGATCAAACTTTCAGATTTTTGAGTGTTGTCCCCTTCTTGACCAGCCATTTGATGGTTCCTTTTACCCATAAACTAGTGGATTGGAGAAATATTTTGAGCAAAGGATGGTTCCATGTGGTGTTGGAGTCGCTTGAGAGGATGTTTCCAGCCTTGGACATGGGCAAAAATGTTATTTTGTATGATGATTTTCAGTGTTGCAGCAACTGTTCATCTTCTTGGATGCCGATTTTCTTTAAATCAGATCTCAAGTCAACCATTTTAGACTTGGTGGGCAGCTGGTGTACTCATTTTCAGACTTCACAGTCTCCTAGTAGGACTGGTTTATGGTCTCAGATGAGAGGTATGGTGAGTTGGGGCAATTAGTATCCGTGTTTGGGAAGTGTTCAAGCTCTAACTAGTGGCTATCCTTATGCACTTTCTTGTACTTATGATTGAGACAGCGAACCATTGCTTGCTTTGGTTCATCATTCTAAGACTCTTGGGGTTGGAACTGTAAGAGTTTTCAGAAGTTTGCATGGTTGTATCAGAATAATTCAGAGGAGGCATAGTAGATCCATATGGAGTTATGAGGATGAGTTTGTTGAGCTCTTGCAAATGATTGCTTTCCTCTTTGCAAGAAGAATCAGAGAAGTCACATTTGTAGTCATAGCTTTGCTTGACACCTTGAGGAGATATGGTGAGTACAATTTTGAGTTGAACAGACTTTCCTTCTCATTGCCTAGGATTGAGATAGATAATGGCATTTCTGATATAGACTTCTCAGAGTCGTTTGGGAAAGAGATGCTACTAGGTATTGATTTTAGTCCTTCCAGGTTTTTCAGTTTGAGTTTCATGGATGGTAACAATTTGGGACTACAAGGGAGGATAGTGCAAAACTGGCATGATGGATTCATTGATGTAATTAGAGTGGTGTAGCATCGGCATGGTGGGTCCTTCTTGAGACGGACATGGGACCCTAGGATCCCACTTGGTTTGGTGTGGATCAGTCTAGATTTTTTGGAGTTGTGGTGGCATTGCTTGAGGACAAGCAATCTTGGGGAGGGCGGACTGTAATGTCCCTTTCTTAGTAGTGGTTCTTTCAATTGGTCATTACCCTGTCCTGGAGGCCTGTAGGCTAGTCGAAAGCAAAAATTAGGGTTTCCTATTTTCTAGGAGGATTCTTTTGTGGATTTAGGGGTTCACATGTTGGAGTTTTGCAAATTTGTTTCTAGATTCCTTTTGGGTTTTCAGAAAGCTTCAGAGTGGTATGACATGCGTTTGCATTAGGTAACTTTTCTAGGCTTACTATTTTTAGTAAGTTACGATGGCTGCTCAGTTTGTGGTTAAAATGCATTTGAAGTCACTATTTTTGGGAGTATGCTATTTATAGTAAGTGTTATTTTTAGCAGTGCTATTTCTGGCAGGGGCTCAACAGTTCAGTATAGTGGCTATATTAGGAAGGTAGTTTGAGTAGTTTGGTCTCCAACACTTTTGGAGCTTGTTTTGGCAAGTTCAATATTTGGTGAAAATAATGTTTTAAGTGAAAATATTGGCTAAGGTTAAGTGGATGCCTAGCATAGTTATATTTGCAAAGTTAAATATATTTTTACTTTAACCTTTGGACATCTAACCTTGGAGAGAGGTATTTGAAGAATATATGGTTATTTCAATTAAGTGTTTTGGACACCACATTTGGAGAAAATGTTTGATTTTTATAAAGTTAAATTACTTAAATCTTGGGCGCCCTTTTGGTGATATAATTACAATTAAATTAAGTAATATTTCTCTTATGCCTTGGACGACTTGGTGAAGGAGTCTAAATGCAACCCAAATGCAATTTGTAAAAAGGTGAATGTGAATTTCATTTGGGTGCCCTAATCTAAGGAGAAAAGCTACAAATAAGAGGCCTTGCTCTCTCTTTGGATTATAGATTTGCAAATACAACGAAGTGCTACCAAAATTTCTACAGACCCTTGCTTCGAGGAATGCATACCTCCTAGCGCCCTTAGTTTTGTGCTTGCAAGATAGCACCTAGCTAAGTTTGAGACTGTTTTTTACACTAAAGAATAGATTGAGTAAAATGAAGATGAAGTTCTTTGATGTTTTATGAAGTTTTTGATGTGTTCTCTTAGTTTTGACATGGCTGGTTGAGTGCTTGGTCGAAGCACATTTTGGCTTGTTGCTCTATTGGTATTTTTTGCTGATTTTGGGTATTGGACCTATGATTGAGTTTACCTTGGGCGCCTTGTCTTGCAGAGTTTCAGAATTTTCAATGAAGATGGTGATTTTTAATGCCGGTTGCCCTTCTCCTTGAAGTCTGTACTTTCTCATTGGTTGCCTTGGTACGTGTGATAAATAAAACTGGGCAATTTGTGGTTGTTTTGTGGCTTGATCTTGGTCACCTACTTCCTAGGAGCTGATTGCACTTGGTCTCATGTCATACAGAGGTGTCTAGACGAAGTTGTGAGCATTTTGGTGTGTTTTGAGCTCACTAGTCTGAGTTTTCTAAGCACTACAACTTCATATCAGATTGGTAAAAAGCTTTTGTTTTGGCTTGTTTTTCATAGTGGATTAGCTTGCTTAATTGTGGAGTTCATCTCTTATCATTTTGGATTGAATTGGACATCTAATACTCATAGTAATTTGCAGATTGTTTCATTTTGTAAGGATGTTATCAGTAGTACCGATTCAGTGATTTCATTTCTGCACTTTACCTTTGTATTCCCACTATTAGTGGAAGAGACTGGCCTCGCGGTCTTTATATTTCAGTTATGTTCTTTACTCATTCCCACCATTTGGTGGAAGAGATAGGCCTGGCCGTCATTTTACTTTTAGCACTTTACTTTTTGGTACTGCTTGCTTTAAAGTGGAAGGGGTTGGCTAGCCGCCTAGACATTTACTTTCAGTATTTTGTATTACTCTCTTGTTGAATAAATGGTTGAGTTGCATTTCATATCTTGCTGATTGGTTGAGCAGTCTTTCACATTGTAATCTCAGTTTCTAGTACATTTCAGCTAACAATCCCCTTTCCACTGTATGCTCTTAGCGCGCCCACACTGGAAACTTGGTGATCAAAAAGTGAAGGGTTGATTTTTATTATTGTACTTTCAGTTTGCATTTCACCTAACGATCCCCTTTCCACCATATGCTCTCACCTTGCCCTCATCGGGATTTAGGCGATTAGAAAGTGAAGGGTTACTTTGAATTGGTTTACTATTTCTCTAATGTTAATGGATGAAATCTTGTGCTCAAAAGTCGAAAAAATTGGAAGAGGATATATCAGTCACTTCCAACTTCTTACCTTCATGTCTTGTCATTGAAATTGAACCTATTCCTTCAATTGCATGTGAACTATCATCCCCAAGAAATATCCTTGCAGCTTTTCTTTCTTCTAAAGAATTAAAGTTTTTATTGTAAGTCATATGTTGGCTAGCTCCTAAATCAATATACCATGTGTTATTTGAATTTCCTTGAGTAGCTAAAGAGGCTATCGTTATATTATTATCACCCTCTTCTTGAGCAAAATTTGATTGCCTTCTTTGACAAAATTTTCTTTGACCTCCTGCATGTGATTTCCTAGGACATTGATCACTTTTATGCCCTTCTTCTCCACAACTATAACATGTGATAGCTTTTTCTCTTTTAGAATGACCAAGTTTTTATTTCTCCATTCATTTCGTGCCCTTTTAAAACCATGCCTCTATTGATTATCCCTTAGTTGATTCCATTTCCTTTGATTATTTTTGTGCTGATTCCCTTGATTTTGGTTTTGATATGATTTATTTTGATTGAATTTCTTATATTTGCCTCTAGGCCATAAATGCTTGAGAACTCTTGCTAGTTTCACTCATGAACTTTTTAAGTCTATCCTCTTCTTTTAACAAAGCTCCATACACTTCTTCTAGTGTGATATCCTCAAATTTTCCAGTTAGCTCTAATGTGTGGATGAAGTTATGGTAGTCATCTGGAAGACTTTCAATTAAAAAAACTATAATTTCAGAGTCTTCATTTTCAACCTTCATCATTGCAAGTTGATTTCTTAAGTTTTTCAATTTTGCAATATGATCATTTATGCTATCTCCTCCCTTCATTTTCAAATGAGTTAATTGCCTTTTATGTCCTTCACTTTTGACTTGCTAGTCCTTTCATACATTGTTTGCAAAGTTTCCCATTTTTTTTTGTTGTTTTTAGATCTTGAACATGAGACCTTATCCCTGGACGAATTTTCCATAAAATAGTAGCTTGTGCAATCATATCCATTTTATTCCTTTTTTCATGTTTACTTTCATCTGTAGGTTTGTCTTTTATTGCTAGCTCCCATAAACATTTCATCTGTAAAATCAATTCCATCTCACATTTGCAGTTTGCATTGTTAGAACCATCTAATTTTGCACTAACCACAATATTAGAGATCTCAGAGGTAGCCATGGCAAGAACAAAATAAACTCTTCAAGCACACTAACAAAAAGGCATAAAGAATAAAGCCCCTACCAACACACACATTGAAATTTTTGTATTATCATGCCTTGATGTTGACCTTCTTGTGAACCAAACAAACAAGGACTTTCAAAAATTTGCAACTTACAAATATGGGAGAGTTTCATCAAACTCTTTAACTTCAACAAGTATTATCAAATATTTTCACCTTCCCTTTTAGAGAGAAATAATCTCACTTTTTAAAAAATTTCTCACCCATTGATTTTTCAAAGATGAACGGACAATACATGACCTAGAATTCCCATGTGAGATTATGAAGGTGGTCATGTGTTGAGCTGCTTGCAACACACAACGGCGACAACCTCTATTCATGCAAGCCTCTCCACATACACCTTAATACTGTTCACAAAGCAAACCAAAGATTAAGACAAGAAAAAAAACTTCATAAACAACAAAATGTTGCCTTGATCTTCTATTGCGTAGCCTTCACTCATGCACCAATAGCAAATCTCTCCAACAAAATCTACTTTACTGGCCACTCCCCATAACTCATAATACTAGAGATGGACAGTTTTGAATAAAGCATGTAGATGCAGGTGTTGATTTCCACTATCTCACAACCTACACAACAACCTCTCCATAGCCCACACAACTCATAGATTGCGGTCTTGCACAAACTTCACACCTCACAGCCCATGCAACCAACAGCCCACAGTGCACAGTTCAACTTCTCACTCTTGCACAGCTAATAGTATGCAACTTGCAATCAAACTAGAAGACTCCACTTGCAAATTGGCACTCACTAATCTTCCTGTTGACGTGGTTTTTGAGACCGCACCAACATAGAATAAAGTTTCCCAACGGATACTCTATCCTCTCCTGAACAAAGTATTCAGCATGCTAAGATTGCGAGTGAGTTCATGCTTTCAACTCCAAGGTTCCGATAATGCGAATAGACTCAGTTGGGTCAATGTGATTTTGCTGGTATTTCAAGGGGGACTTACACAATTGTTCAGGCTTCTTGCAGTTAACAACAGATAGATGATTCGAAGGGATGTATGATTTGGCAATAAGTTCATTTTCCTAAAGCTAATCAGAAATATGGGGAAAGTAAATGAGTGTAAGGCCTAAGAAACTTCTATTCTAAATGCAAGACATGTGGAGCTTGGTTTCGGTAGACTTCAACCGAATTTCACCTAGCCTCACGTCGAATAGCTTCAGCAAAATTGGTGCAATCTTCAAAGGGATAGCAAAAGATATTCAGATTATAATTTAGCACACATATACCATCAGAACGATGCATACAAGTATACAAATCACAATCGAAGTTGAACTCAAGATAATTTCCAGTCGACCACACAAGGCGAACTTATCATCAACAAGCCGCTAGTGGTATGGAATGAAATGAAGCTACCTCAATAAAACACCACACATCAAAGTAAACTACTTGCATGAAATGAAAATTAAGCTACTTGGATTCGAAAGGAAGAAGAGACCTTGCTAGCTATTCATGACAAAGACGAATTCCACCATCAATGAAAAGATCTATTATCATGAAAGTATTACACAACAATCTCCACAAAGTTTTCAAAGGGAAAACTTTCTTTCTTCTCGACACTATGCTAAGCAAAATGTCTACTATGCTCTACTCTCTAGCCTCTAATGCTAATGTCCAATGTCTACTGTCTAATCTCTAATGAGATACAAATGAGGGGGACTCCCCCTTTATATAGTTGGCCAAGTCCAGCGGACGGCTCAGATTACAATCGGCTGGATGGCCCAGATCGTGCCACCTCAGCCCTAAACAAGATTCACCCTAAAAACCGCCATCAAGAGGAGTGGGGTAATAAATGAGCCATAATGTCTATCATCTTTCTAGAAGATTCCTGTTTGTAGACGCGTTCACACTGTTCTCAATCTTCTTCTTGATGTCATTCTTCAACTTCGCTCGAGCTTCCATCCATTGTCACTTGAGTTATACTAAGTCTCAACACTTAGCCATTTTTTTTTTTGCAACTTTTCTTCCTTCAAGGTTGAGATGTATTCGTGGAGTATTTGCTTCATTACTTCAAGTCATCACCGCCTGGTCTCAACATTCCTCCTGCACAACAAGCAAGGAGAAGAGTATTAGAACACTTTCATAATATAATCTTAACTTACCTGATTTTCACGCTCTAACTTCCAAGCGTTCATTGCCTTCACTAGCCAACTTCGCGTTCAAATTCATGCCTTAGACAAACTTCATCCTCCTCAAGGGCGTATCATCCTTTTGACAATATCAACTTCAACTGCATCCTCAAGAAATTCATTTCACCTGCTGGAGCTCCGACAACTTTTATTTTATTCATCTCTGGCTCAAGAAGACTATCTTCACGAAGAATTTGAGCAAATTCACCTAGGCAGTTCCTTTCAAATTCATCGTCTGGAGAATT
The DNA here is from genome assembly GCA_007258455.2 of Sequoia sempervirens. NCBI lineage: Eukaryota > Viridiplantae > Streptophyta > Pinopsida > Cupressales > Cupressaceae > Sequoia > Sequoia sempervirens. The sequence goes on from VDFB02141233.1 coordinate 62,951, forward strand.
TCACCTTGAAATCACATTTTCCTCATTTTGCCTTAGAAAATTTTAAAATTCCCCTTAGGAAATTCATTATTTGAGCACCGATCAAATTCTTCATGCTGAAGGCCACAGCGAAGCATGGAAGACTTTAAAATCAACTTCTCATCGATAATCTTCAATACCCAGAAGAAAATTTCCGTCAGAACGCGTCGAACCCATGGGTGCACAACGAACGGGTTCATTTAATTTTCTTGAATTTTGCACCTTGGAAAATAATTTTTTTAAACAAATTTGATTCTGTTCTTCATATCTGTGAAGATTTCTTGTTGCTCTGACTTGGAAATTCTAACTCATCTTGTAATGTTGGCACCTTCTGACTTCATCACTGGCAACTTCACTCAGACTTTAGGAAAATTCATCACTTCACTAGACTTAGGCATTTTTCCCAAGGAAGAAAATATTTTTCCTTGGAAAATTTGAATCACTTAGCATTTTTGAAATTTTTGCCTTAGAAATTTTTTTTACTCAACTTCGATCACCTTGCCTGTGAGAAAAATCATCAACTTCTAGCATATTTTATTTTTCACTCGCCACCTTGCGTTTTATTCATATTTAAAAGGCATTTTAAACTTAGAACTCCAACGCCTTAGCAACATTCACCCTTTATTCTTATCAACTTGGGCGCATATTCATCTCATCTTTGGAAAAAAATTTCAACACCTAACACTTTCAATGCCTAGCAAGTTTGTTTTAACTTCACCACCCTAGGCGCATATGATACTTGAAGAAGAAAATTGATCACGCCTTGTATTTTACTTCACCACCCTCAAGGTCCACCTAGGCGCGTAGCATACTTCATGGAGAACATATTAAATTCCAACGCCTAGGCAATATTTTCTAACACCTTGGCACTTACCACCTTGGGCGCACATAGCACATGTAGAGGAGAATAATAACCACGCCTTAAGAAAAATTATTCACCACTTAGCACTTTCAACGCCTTGGCAATTATCCCTCACCAACTTTGCCTTGTTTACTACCTTTCACCCCACACTTATTCTTTACTTGGCGCATTCAAAGGGGGTAGAGGAAATTCAATGTCATTTGTCTTCTTCCCAGCTTGCATGGCGCATATTATACTTGCTAGAGGATGGGCGCATTTTGAAGGGGGTGGAGGATGAAGACTTGTTGACCAGCTTGAGCGCATCTAGCAAGGGTGAAGGATAAAACTTTTACCACGCCTCCAACAAGTGACCTTTCAGCTTCCTCTCTTTTGTCCTTACATGGCCCCATTTGGGCGCATGTTGGCATGGGGGAAGGATAAACTTTGTTGACTCCTTGACTTTTCCTTATTTTTGTCTTGACATGCCCTCTTTTGGGTGCATTTCAGCATGAGAGGAGGACGAGTTTCTCACTTAGAAACTTTTTGGATTTGCTTGCATGTGGGGCGCATTTTAGCATAGGTGATGGATAAACATCTTTGACTTCCCCTTTTGACTTTCTTCTAGCTTCCCAAGCATGGGCGCATTTTGCCATAGGAGCAGGATGAAATTCATTGACTTCTTTGACCTTTTCTTACCTTGGGGGCATTTTAGCCTAGGAGGTGGATGAAGTTTATACTTAGAAATTTTTTCATGCTTCTTCATCAACTTGGGTGCATTTTACCCAGGCAGGTGGATGAACTTTGTGCCTTAGAAATTTCTCAACTTCAGCTGAGGTGGGCGCATTCTGAAGGTGGTGAAGGATAAACCCTAGACTTAGTCATTTTTCCTGACTTCTGCCAACTTCACAATGTCCTGCTATTTATAGTAAGTCTCTTGATTTTCATACTCCGGAAGCTCAGAATGATTTGAAATTTTGAACGCTGGATCTTCGCGACTTCATCAACCTGTTGACACTGCTATTTCGGGTTGGCCTGCTATTTTTAGCCCATTTTTGAAGGTGATTTACTATAAATAGTAACTGCTCGTTTCTGATATCTCCACAGCTCCGATTAACTTGAAATTTGAATGAGGCGCTCCCCACCACGTGACCTGCCTGCTGACATCAACGCATGCACCTGACTTGCTATTTTTAGCCTGTTTCCAAAATGACTTACTATAAATAGTAAGTGCTCCGTTTGTCTTCAAATTTTACCAGTAGATAGCCTGAAGGATGCTGATCGCGGTGGTTTATACCGGTTTTCGAAAATTCTGCCTTTTTACCCCTCTTTTCAGGTTCCGAAGCTGGAAACCCTAATTTGCTCTGCATGCATATCAAATGATCTCCGTTTGTTCCCGCTTCTGATGCATTGCGATTAGCTTGTGATTTTGAACTGCTGGGAGGTCGCTGCCGGGACGCACCTGCTAAAAATAGTAAGTTCCTTAATAAGTGATTATCTCCATTTGCATGTCACATCACTGCGAAGCTCTCGAAAAACCCATAAAGAATATGCTGACATGCAAAGAAAACCCTGACATGCAAACCCTAAAAATAGCCTCTGAAGGCTAAACTTTGAAAGTCGTTATCTCACTTTGCATGTTATACCATTGTGTAGGTCTCAAAAAACCCAGAAGGAATATCCAGACATGCAAAGAAAAACTCTGCATCTAGGCCTTGAAATTTGTCCCGGAATCCGGACTGCTAAAAATAGAAAGTGGTCCGTTTTAGCTCAAATTTTGCACGCGAGTAACATGATGTGTTTTGAATGTGGTGTGACCGTCAGAATCTCAAAAATGCTGAAGGACAGCCTGTAATTGCACACTTACAAAAAATAGTAAGTACTCAGAATTTGATGAAATTTTGGTGGAAGCTTGCTGGAAGCATACTGACATCAATGTTAGTCTTTGTTTGCAATTCATTCACTTTGTTCAACCTTGAACTGACCAAAAGACTCAAAATCCTAATTTCAGACTTGGCCAAATTTCACTCGTTTAAGTTCAAAGACGGGAACGTCCCCGGAAAGTAGACCTCAGAAAAGAGACAGAGAGTGAGAGAGAGAGAGAGAGAAACCCAAGCCAAAAGACCAGAATGGAGCAAAAATTAGGGGGTCCCCATTTTGAATGGGGCGATGTGTGAAAAGGTCACAACACTTCCCCCTTGTGCTATGATACCTGTTGACGAGTGTTTTATGATTGCACCAACACAGAATAAAGTTTCCCAACGGTTACTCTATCCTCTCTTGAACAAAATCTCCTACATGCTAAGATTGCGAGAAAGATCATGCATTCATCTCCAAGGTTCCTTCATGTAGTGGATAGTCTCAGTTGGCTCGATGTGATTTGCTGGTATCTCAAGGAGGACTTACGTAATTGTTTAGTTGAAGATCGAAGGGAAAGGGATTTTCACAAGACTTCAAAGTGTTTGTCAATGAAGCATAGATTTCCTAAACTAACCAGTAAAGTACGGAATTGAATGGCTGCAGGGATTAAAAATACTATGGACTAATCTATGCACGGGACGTGGAGATCAATTTTCACAAGCCTAAACCAGATTCCGCTTTGCCTCACTTTGAACAGCTTCTACAAAGCCGATGCAATTTTCAAGGGGAGTGACTAAATATATTCAAATCACAATTCAATATGAGGACACCATCACAACGACGCATGTCAACACATAAACCATAATCGAAGTTAAGTCCGCAATGTTCCAGTCGATCATGCAAGGCGATCACACCATTAGTGAGCCCGCTAGTGGTATGGATAAGCGAAGCTTGCTTAAATCAAACACCACATTCCCCAACTAACCAAAAAAGTACGGAATTGGATGGCTGTAGGGATTAAAAATACTATGGACTAATCTATGCATGGGACGTGGAGATCAATTTTCACAAGCCTAAACCAGATTCCGCTTTGCCTCACTTCGAATAGCTTCTACAAAGCCGGTGCAATCTTCAAGGGGAGTAACTAAATATATTCAGATCACAATTCAATATGAGGACACCATCACAACGATGCATGTCAACACATAAACCATAATCGAAGTTAAGTCCACAATGTTCCAGTCGATCATGCAAGGTGAACACACCATCAGTAAGCCTGCTAGTGGTATGGATAAGCGAAGCTTTCTTAAATCAAACACCACATTCCACAACTATCACCTATTTGCATGAAATGAAATCTACTTTACTCTAAGCTACTTAAAGAATCAATGTGAATTGGAAGGACGAAGAAGCCATGCTAGCTACCCACAACAAAAGATGAAATCACCATCAATGATAACTCTTTTTATTATGAGAGTGTTCACAACAATTTTTACAAAGCTTTCAATGGAAAACTTTCCTTCCTCTTCAATCTGTGCTATGCTATCAATCTATGCTATCTATGCAGTGCTATCTCCTAGCTGTCTCCTTATTCTAATAAATTACAAATGAGGGGGGATGCCCCTTTTATAGTTGGCCCCTTTCAATGGATGGCCCAAATTGAAATACAATGAAGGGATTTGTAATGAACCGGACCAATTTTTTTTTATTTTTTGATTACAATAGGCAATGCAACATGCACCCATTAAGGTTAGCTCTAAAACCAAAACGATGCGGAAAGCAACTCTAACCAAGGATGTACACCATGATCCCGATGTTAGGCAAGGTGTGAGCATATGGTCAGAGGATTTGATGCAATGCAAAACTAGAAAGGAACTCTAACCAAGAATGCGTCTAGGATAGACGAGCATATGGTTAGAGGATCTTATGTGTGCTGAGCTGAAAGTAACTCTAACCAAGATGGCGCTGAGAGATGGCGAGCATATGGTCAGAGGGTCCCTAAGGCTACTAACTGAAATTAAATAGGCAGCAAGCCAGCCTCTTCCACTTATTCAACGGGAATTACAGTAAGCAAGTGAAGGAGATAAATGAGAAGGCTGACAGTACTACTGATCAACTTACAATTTTATAGAATTGCCTACCAAGAGCCCACAATTAGAAGTTCTACAATGCTGCAATAATGAATATGATCACTTTAAAGCTTAATAAGACCTTCCAATCACAAACCCCTCACCAAAATGCATTTATCTAAGTCTGATATGACAGACCAGCAACTAAAATGCAATAACCAGCAACCTAATAATCCACTAAAATGCATATATCTCACTAAAAACTCACTCTATTGACACAAAATCAAATGCATAATGTTCTATAGAAGATGGCGACCAAGATGGGACACTAAAACCACTCCAAAAGACTCTTAATGATTTTGCACGAATTTCAATACATGCTCAGAATGGTACGACCCTCAAGGAAGGGCGATTTGTCTCTATAAAATTCATTTCATGATCATAAAATCTGCAAATTGACAAGTAGGGTCGCCCCTAACAAGGAAACACAAGGATTTAGTACCCAGAATGAGAATAATTTTATTTTGAAACTTATGAGTAGACCACACAATCAACAAATCAAACCAGCAACTCCAAAATTTGACTAAAAAGAAAGAACTCAGCTACAATATGCAAAATACCCAGCTACAAGTGCAAGAATTCTACTACAAGCTAAACTCTCAACTAGTTGCTATCTTTCAAGCAAGGAGTCGAGCCTATGCTTTCCTCGAAGCAATTCTGTTACCATTCCGGCAGCATAACATTGCTGACGACAAGAGATGAAGAACTGAAGAGCTGAGGCCTATATTTATAGATTTGAGAGTATTCTAGAAACTTCAAGAAGGGCGCCCAAAATAGTCAAGCAATATTCAAACTTGTGTTGACCCCATATTCCTCCAATAGTGGCGTCCAAGTTTAATAGTCAATATATTTTTTCAATTTAAAAATTACCTTCTCCTCAAAAGTTGGCATCCCATTTCTCCAAGCAATATTTGACCTTAAGAAATATTTAATTTTCTCCTAATGATGCGTCCACCCATGAGGTCCCCTTTTTCAAAACAACATAAAGTCATGTAGCTAGACCAAGGGGTCATAATAATAAAATATAACATCATTTTAATTAATATACTTATCTCTCCAAAAAAAATGCATCCAAAGGCCAAGAATCAAAATACCACTGAACTGGTTGAAGAAAAGAGCCAACTGTGCCGAAGCCAACAGGACCACTGCCAGAAATAGAATTTACTAAAAATAGTAAATTTAGAAAGCTGCTCAGAACACCATGCGAGCTATACCACTACGAAGCTCTCTGAAAACCCAGAAAGAATCTGCAACCCAATCACCAAACATCAAGCAACAACCTCCTCAAAAATAGGAAACCCTAATTTTCACCCTCCGAGTAGTCTACGGGTCATCGGAATAGGCCAACGGTCAACTGAATTGATCACAATTGAGAAGGGGACATTATAGGCTTAGTTCGAGCCACATAAGCCTTAGTCAAGATTCTACCCTAAAAACTGCCAGAAAGTGGAGCAGTGGTGTAATAAATGAGCCCAGAATTCCTACTCTTTCCCTTTGACCACTATGAGCAATTAATGCCCACCGTCTTCTAGAAGATTCTTGTCAGAAACACGTTCCCACTGTTCTCCTCTTTGACTGTAAATTCGACGAATTTGGCCACCGCAGCTTCTATTTCTTGGACTGACATGGCAGGCACGTCCCATTCTGAAACCCCAAGACTACAACTTCTTTCCTTTGCTTGATGATGATTTTCCTCCTTGATGCCATTCTTTAACTCTGAAGTGCTTGAGGATGATTTCTATCCCCTAGGTCTTCATTGTTCCCCCATCCTGATCTTGAAGGATTTTCCAATCTCGGACTCGATCACTTCTTCCTTGCCACTTGCCTTCCTAAGTTGGGTGCATATTGGGTCTTTGAGGAAAAAATACCAACACTTAGCCATTTCTTCCAACATTTCCCTTCATGACTTGGGTGCAACTGAGACATCCTAGAAGAGCTTGGCACACGTAACTTTATCTCATTCCAAGGTTGTAATATTGTCCCAGAGTACTTGCTCCATCATGCTTTGACGCCAATGTCCATCTTGCAAAACAAATAAAAAGAAGAGCATCATAACACTTTTTATAATATAAATTCACTTCACTTCCATGCTTTGATTCCCAAGGTCTAAGTGATCTCTGGATCTGATAGAGTTCATCATTTTTCTCTAACAAACCTTGCTTTCTTCATAACTTTTTCACCATGGACACATTTAACAATTGAGCAACAAATTTTCGTGACTTAGCTTTTCCTCCACCTCTCCACTTTGTCTTGGGTGCAAATGAGAGGAGTTTATTCAATTTCCTCATACTTAGAACAATTTTTAATCATCAAACCTCCTTATGGGCACATTTGATAAGTGTCTTGTGGATTTTGCATGCCTTAGCAATTTTTGTGGTCTTGTTCTTCATTGGGCATATATGACCTCTTGTGTCTTATGCATCATCTCTGACAACTTGGAGTTTCTCATGTAACTTCATTCATCCTGCCTTGTTCCTTAGGTGCATTTGAGACCTTGGGTGCCTATTGTTTCAATGCCTTAGAAAATTTTTACCCATCTGAGCCTTAGAATTTTTTATCTCCCCTGAGCCCTAGGCAATTTTCTCTGCTTTAGAAATTTCATCGATTGTAAGCCAGGCATCCATTTTAAAATCACCAGCCCAGGCATAATACTTTCAACATTTATTTTCCCTCAGAAAATATTCAAGACCCTCTGACCTTTTTAAAAAATATCTCCCCTTAGAAAATATTTCTCAATTTTTATTTATTCACGGATGCACACGAAGGGGGTCATTTAATTTTTTGTTCACCCTTAAAAATATTTCTCCACTAATGTTTACTCTAGCCCCTCCAGTCTTGGGCGCATTTGGAGATGTCTGCCTCCATTTTGATGACTTGGCAAAAAATTTCTTGCCACCTACTCATCTTGGGCGCATTCACCACCTTGAGCTTTGAGTTTCTTCCCTTACAATTTTTTTTTACCTTGATGTCTCTTCCTTGGGTGCATTTAGACCCATGTTCCTTGGGCGCATATTGATGGGTGTCAAGCAACTTTTAATGACTTAGAAATTTTTTTACTTCATACTCCTTGGTTGAGGGTGCATTTAAGAGGGGGAGCTTCAAGTTTCCATGACTTGGAATATTTTGCATCTCCACCTTGGTGACCTGGGCGCATTTGACCCCTTGAACTCTGATTTTTAATGCCTTAGAAACTTTTTGAGGGCCTATCTCACCTTGGGCGCATATGAGGGGTTGCACTTCCAATTTTTAACACTTAGAAAATTTCCTAGGCCTCCTTGCAACTTGGGCGCATATAAGGGTGTGTTCCTCAATTTTGATTGCCTTAGACAATTTTCCAACTTACCTCTTGGAGCCTAGGCGCATTTCATCCCCTGAGCTTCCATTTCTTCCTTAGAAAAATTTCCTTGCCTCTATTCTAGATAGGTGCATTTGAGGGGTGGTCAAGAAATTTTTTTGACTTAGAAAGTTTTCAAGTCTTCTTCTAACTTGGGCACATTTGGGGTCCTGTCATGCCATTTTATCTTCTTGACTTAGACAAATTTTTCAACACCTCACTAACAAGATGGGCGCATTTGAGAGGGTATACTGCAACTTCATTTACCATGCCTTAGACATTTTCTTCACATTCCTGACTTGGGCACATTTGGGGGGGTCAATTGGTTGGGCGCATTTCAAGGGTCAAGTCTCCACTTCAAACACTTAGGAATATTTCTTACCTCCTCACTCAGCTTGGGCGCATTTGAGGGGTGGTGGAGGAATTTTCTAACACTTAGAAAATTTTGATACCTCATTTGCTAGATGGCGCATTTGGAGGGTGGTGGAGGAAATTTCAATGCACTTTTTTTTTTTTAAAACCTCTTCAAGATGGGCACATTTAGAGGTTGCTCTTGCCATTTTCTGACTTAGAAACTTTTCTAGCCATCCTCCTTTGCTAGGGCGCATTTGGAGGGTCTTACCTCCAGTTTTCAATAACTTAGAAAATTTTATGCCTTCTTGATGCCTAGGGCACATTTGAGGGGTCAGACTTCCATTCTCAATGCCTTAGACAAATTTTATGCCTCCTCTCTCAGCTTGGGCGCATATGAGGGGGGTAGCTTTAGTTTTTGAACACTTAGACAGCTTCCAGTCCCTCTTTCAACTTGGGCGCATCTACTGGGTCATGCTTTAACTTCCTCCAAGCAAAGGGAGCACTCAAGGGGCCTTCTGCTAGTTTGACTTTGCCTTGGGCGTTTTTTTTGCATCTGGGGTGCTAGGTAAACTTTTCAAGGTGGCTTTTGAACCCTCAGCTAACTTTGATTGGCTTGCCCTGGCTTTCTATTTTTAGCCACTGCTTGATTTCCGGACCTCTGCAACTCTGCTTGACTTGAAATTTGCTCCACATGATCCTCATGACCTAACCGTCCTGTTCACACTTTCCTTTCATGCGGACTTGCTATTTTTAGCCCTATTTTGGAGGTGACTTACTATAAATAGTAAGTACTCGGATTGCGCTCAAATTTCACCAGTGGATTGCTTGAAGGATGTTGATCGCAATGGGATACATCCGTTTTTAGAGATTTTGGCGTTTTACCCCTCATTTTGAGTCCCGAAGTTGGAAACCCTAATCTGTTTTGCATGTGCCTCAAATGACCTTTGTTTGACTCCGTTTCTGCTTTGGATTGCTCTGTTCATGATACTGAAGCTCTGGGGGTTGTCGGAGTGAACCTGCTAAAAATAGTAAGTGCCTAAAAAAGTGATCAACCAACTGCCAGATGTGTTTGCATGTCATACTGCCTGAGAGATCTCAATAAACCCAAAAAAACCCAGAAAATTGGTCTGCATGTGAGCATCTGCCAAAAATAGTAAGTCCCTAAAAAATGATCAACTTGACTTTGCATGTCATGTCATCGTGAAGCTCTTGAAAAACCCATAAAGAATATCCTGACATGCATTGCAAAAGCCAACATGCAAAACCTAAAATTTGCTCCCGAAGGCAGTACTGCTAAAAGGTCATCAGCTCGATTTGCATGGTATACCATCGTGAAGCTTTTGAAAAACTGAGAAAGATTATCTAGACATGCGTCGAGAATTCATACATGCAAACCCTAAAAATGGCTCCTGAAGCTAGAACTTGCTAAAAAAAGAAAGTTGTCAGAATCAACTCAAATTTTGCAGGCAAGCAGCTCAAAGTGTTCTAAATGTGGTGAAGCAATTAGAATTTCAGAAGTCCCAAGAAAAAGGTCCCAAATTGAGTACTTACTAAAAATAGTAATTTGCTAGAATTCAGTGAAAATTTAATGGGAACCTTTCGGAAGCCTTTTGAACACAATGCCAAGCTCAGACCTCAATTCACTCACTCAATTTGACCTCAAATTAGCCTGAAGAAGGGAAACTCTTATTTGTTAAACTGCACCTCAGACTTAGTCAAAACTCCAAATTGGGCCAAAAGACAGGTAAATCATTGGAAAGATAGAGGGACAGAGAGAGACGCAAAACAAACCAAAACCAAAGTCAAAAGACCCGAACGGAGCAAAAATTAGGGGGTCCCCATTTTGAATGGGGTGATGTGTGAAAAGGTCACAACAATTCCATGAAAAGAAATAGAAAATGAAAGAAACAAAGCAAAGCAGATTTGGAGTACTGTAGAACACAGGCTCGTGCATTAGGTTTATAAAAAAGCATACAATAAATTCACTACATATTGTAGCATGTGTGTTAGCTACACCATTTATTATGGACAAGTGAAATATAACGCAACGTGAATAACATGGATGAGGTGGGGTGGTGAAATTGGGCTGAATGCGGCACTTGGTAGACTTGGATATGGCATGGACTATGTCATATAATTAATTTACTATTCTAAGAAAAAATGATTATATGTTGTTTTGACCAAAAATAAATACTAAGACTAGATGCTTACACTATTTAGGTATAAACAAAGACTAAACATTGCATATACACACGGATTGGATAGGTTAACATATAAATACAAATGTTGTGGTAAATTTAATGGAGGGCTTGGTACAAAGCCATGATCTACATCTTTGAACTAACTTGCAATACAAAGCTTACAACTTTTCCAAAATGATTTAACCTTCAACAGATATGACAAGACATTGCAATAAACATTATAAGTAAGATATGTATAATAAATGTTATTAAGTAAATAACAAATTATCAGTGGTACACGGGGAAGCGTCCCCTACCCTTTCCCCCCCTGTACTTGTACTCGAGACGTTTCGGGGACAGGGGACGCCTTGGGGACATTTCCCAGGCATCCCTGAAAAGTTTCCTTTTTTTTGAAACATCCCCAGTTGACGGGGACGTCCTAAGGATGGCAAGGGGACGACCCACTGACCCAGGGACAGCCAGCCGTCCCCTTTTTCCAGCAAGTTCTTACAAAAAAAAAACACTTTGAAATTAAAAATGCTTATTTTTTAATTGTTTCTAAGTGGACCCCACACCTTCCCAAACTTAAAATGAAACGTATAACTTGCTTTCAAACCCATTTGAGTTAATTTTTACGTTCCAAAAGAAATTTTTAAATTGCAGCTAAGAGGAAAGTGAGCGAGAGAAAAAATGGCAGTGACTCAAACTCTTAAGTCTGATTTTGATGCAAAGTTGGCAGATGTCAAGTAGAGGCAGCCATCGTACTTTCTATTACTATGGTTTGGATATTTGTGACTTTGCCATTTTGATTTGTAGTGCAAACTTGTAGCCTTTGGGCATTTTATTTTTAAAATTTTATATCATATGCACATTGATGGTTTGACATGAATTATGGAAGTAGTTAAGTAGTTGTAGTATTAATTTGTTCGACTCTATAATGTATATGTCAATATGATTGGCGATTACATTTATCAATGTTCATTGTTATGATTATCATTACTCATATGCATATCTATATATATATAGCTGTCCCCCTGTCCCCAAAAATCCCCTAAAAAAATGTTGTCCCCGAAACACGTCCCACCGTTTCGCCATCCCCTCATACCGGAAACTTGGTGGAACATAGCAGATTATGGATAACAATAACACTAAATACTTGGTGAATAACAATTTCAATAATATGCAAGCTTGAAAATTACTTTAACTATCTAAATGCAAATGACATTTATATTACTTACAAAACTATTGCATGAAAATAAATAAAATGAATTTTCAAACTTTATTACAACTTATTTAGTTTAATATTACTACATACAATTGTCAATTAAACCGTCAATCAAAATTATTATAATATATTTCTAATGCTCACATCTCTTACATAATGAGATAGACGATCTAACAATAACTGACTTCAAACTATAAATATAGATCATTAAGAAAAAGAAAGCTATAAATAATTGGCTCCAACCAAAACTAACAAAGAATATGCTTTTCTTTTCAAGAAAATGGAAATGAGTTATTTTTGGAGTAGGCTAAAATTAGACTTTTTTGGAAGACAACTTTGGATAATACCGCTGATGTCTTACGGCAAACCTTTTGAGATCTTCACAATCACTTTGACACTTACATGATGGATCTTTTGAAAACACTCCAAAATTAAAAATTCTATCTCCTTGATTGATCTCTCCTTGATCTGTAAATACCTAATAACATTTTGAAGAAATTACACAGGAATTACTCAAATTGAATACTTGAATAATAATTTTTATAGCACTTATCTATAAGCTTAACATCGATTATCAATCCTAAAATATTATGCTAAGCACTTATTTATAAGTTTACCGAATTATAGTTTGGGAGTTGGGATAAACTTGAAAATTCTGCCAAAAAAAATCTTTAAGGCTAGCTTGCCTAAAATAGCGAAAAGAACATTGAAAGTAACTTTAAAGAAAAATACACAAATGAAGTTTTTAGACAAAAATTGACTAAAAATAAGATTTCTAGAAATCTGCCCACAAATAGATCATCTGTTCTAAATGTAGGATTACTAAAAATGCTTAGTCTCAAAGCTCTTCTAATCTGCTGAGCAACTGCTGAAAATCATCTTCAGATCTTTGACAAAAATCGGAAACGCAATTCCTTGTCTCCAATCTCACCGAACCCTACACTTGAATGCTCCTTTTGCAAGAATGATAACAACACTTATATTTTGATGTTTTTTGTCTTTTGTCAAATCATGCCTGAGTATGTCCTTTGTGAGTTTCTTCCTAGAAATGAGGTGAAAAGTATGCAATATTGAACCTCCTGTCACCTTTCTCACTTCGAAAGTTCATTTCTTATTATAATTTGCAGTTGAACTGCTATAGTAAATGCTTAGAGCACTTTTAGACCTGCTAAGCCATTTTTCACCTAAAGGAGCACTTTGTTTTTGGCAAATAGGTCCCCAAGGCATGCACTTCTAAACTTATAATATAAGTTATCGGTTTTGATATTGGTTCGGATTTGGGTTCGATTGCTTGGTTTGTGGGCCGGTTTTTTTTTTTTTTGAGATGCGTTAGTCATTATGTATATTGAAGTTAAAAAAACAATGACAAGTGCTAACAATCAGTCATCATTGATAAAAATTCATGTGGGTCTTAAAAAATATCATCATCACCATCCATATTAGATGATGTAGGTATTGTTGGCACTAACACTAGCACTCTCATGCTCACTAGTTGACTCATCATCAACATCAAATGCAACAAAGTGGGAAGTGAAATCATCCAAGACAATATGGTTTGACTCAATATCCCAATTCTTTGTGTCTGCTTGTAGCTACTTTGTTTGTGTGTAAGGAGCCACAAGTTTGAATGCATATACACCAAGTCATCTACCTTTTTTGGGTGTAGTCGATTGTGCTTTACTGAGTGGATGGAGTATGTGCTCCAATTCCTCTTAGATGTACATAAACAAGCAACCTATTAAGGAAAAATTAGAGAGTTAAAGTGTTACAAAAGTTTAAAATATAAATAAAACTTAAAAGTTAAAATAAAAGATTTTTTTTATAAACCTACTTGCAATAAGCTTTTGGTAGCAAGATATTGTAGGTGTGTGAATGATTTGCCATTGAAGTACCAACAACTATGAATCTCGACCTTATACATTTCCCAAAGAGCATTGATACTAAAGTTGCTAGAGCATGCAAAATCCATGAACTCAACCCTCACTACATCTCGCACGTCATGATCAATGAAGAGTTTGCGAAGTGCTACTTGTAGGATTTTATGGTGAACTCCTCAACACCCTAGGATCACCTGCAAGAGAACAATAACTTCCACAAGAGAGAAATGGCAGAAATATCACGCTATGATTATGGATGCAAGATTGCTAGATTGAATATGACAATGTACATATGATGCCTTGCTTATAAAGGCAAGTTATGAGATAGGATTAGACAAAATGATGACACATGTTTTAATCCTGTATAATGAGACAACTACCTTAATAATATTAAATGACTTAGGACACAAGCATTAAATGCCAAAAGATAAAATAAGATTTAGTGACCATTAACACTAACTAGAAAGATTCCCTTCTAGGACCTAAGTGGACTGTAATGTCCCCATTTTTATGTAACGACCTAATCCTGCGTAAATTAAAATTTTCCAATTCTCACTTAAAACATGTAAAGGTAACAAGTAACAACAGATAATACAATAAAATTCTTCCATTCTTTATTGATAAATACGTACAAGTTACAATATGTTTTCTCATGAATTTCATTTTCATTGCAAATATAAATCAGAGTTCAAAAGTAATACAGTAACATACATAGTGTTGTGACCTTTTCACACATCGCCCCATTCAAGATGGGGACCCCCTAATTTTTGCTCCGTTCCGGTCTTTTGGCTTGGGTTTTCTTCTCTCTCTCTCGCTCTGTCTCTTTTCTGGTGTCCGTCTTTCGGGGGGTTGCGTCCGTCATTGAGCTTTAACATGAAATATGGCCAAGTCTGAGAATTAGGGTTTTGTCTTCCTGGTCAGTACAGGGGTCGAATAAAGTCAGTAAATTGAAAATTGAACTTAACGATGTTGTCAGCAGGCATCCAGCAGGCTTCCAGCCAGTTTTCATCGAATTCCAGGTACTTACTATTTTTAGTAAGTCTGCAATTCAGGGCAATTTGCCAGCTATTTTGAGATTTCGATCGTCACACTGCATTCAGAGTATATCAGACTGCTTGCATGCCAAATTTGAGCTAAAACGAACAACTTACTATTTTTAGCAGTCTGGCTTCCGGCACGAATTTCAGGGTCCAGATGCAGAGTTTTTCTTTGCATGTCTGGATATTCCTTCTGGGTTTTTCAAGACCTTCACAATGATATAACATGCAAGTTGAGATGACCACTTTCAGGATTCAGCCTTCCGAGGCTATTTTTAGGGTTTGCATGTCGAGGTCTCTTTTGCATGTCAGGTGATTCCTGATGGGTTTTTCGAGAGCTTCGCAATGGTGTGACATGCAAACGAGGATTCTCACTCAGTAAGGAACTTGCTATTTTTAGCAGGTGTGTCGGCCGGTAGCTTCCGGTGGATTCCAGATTCGAAGTACGTCGCGGTGCAGCGAAGCGAACAGCGGAGAATCTTTGATACATGCAATGCAAATTAGGGTTTTCGAAGCGGGCCTAAAATAGGCATCAAAGAAGTCAAAATTTAAAACACAGTAGCAACCACCCAGCGTCGGCGTTCTTGAGGAACTATCTGCTGGTGAAATTTCAAGTCAAATGGAGCACTTACTATTTATAGTAAGTCAAATTGGAAACATGCTAAAATAGTAAATCAGTTGCATGCATCAGTGTCAGCCAACAGGTCACGTGGTGAGGATCGCCTCATTCAAATTTCAACTCGATCGGAGCTTGGGAGCTATCAGAAACACGAGCTTACTATTTATAGTAAACCACCTTCAGAAACAGGCTAAAAATAGCAGGGTGAATAAAAATGGCAGTGCCGACAGGTAGATAAGATTATGAAGAAGCTATGTTTAAAATTTCAAGCCATTCTGAGCTTCAGAGGCGCTAATTCAGAGAACTTACTATAAATAGCAGGGCACGATACTAGCGAAGGATGATGAAAATTTGTCTAAGTCTGGAGTTTCGTCCAGCAGGCCTGGCAAAATGCGCCCAGATTGATGAAGAGGCATAAAAATTCCAAGATACAAGTTCATCCTGCTCAGGGGTCAAAATGCGCCCAAGGCAAGAAAGGTCAAAGAAAGTCAACGACCTTCGTCCTGCTGCCAGGCCAAAATGCGCCCAAGACCAGAGAGGGAAAAGTTGAAAAGTTTCTAAGGCATGAGAAATCCGCCTCACCCCTCCAAATGCGCCCAACTTGAAGTTCATCCTTCTCAGGCATCAAAATGCGCCCAAGGCAGGAAAAGTCAACAAGGTCAAACGTTTTTCATCCTCCTCAAGGGGCAAAATGCACCCAAATGCATGCGAGGACAAAGTTTGGAAGGCGATGAGTCACCTGAAGGCGTTCATCCATTAGACACATCAAAATGCGCCCAAGGAGAAAGAAAAGTCAAGAAGTCAAAAATCTCGTCCTCCTCCATAGGCAGAATGCGCCCAAACTTGTGCATGTGAAGACAAAAACGTAGAAGATGAAAGGTCACAAGGGACGTGGTGGCAAGTTTGTCCTCCTACATGGAAATGCGCCCATGTTTGGGTGTGAAAAGTAATTAAGGGTGGTAATTGAGGTGAAGAATATTACCAAAGCATGGTGAAAGGTGTAAATGTTAGGCGCTCAAGGTGTTAGAGAATTTTCCAGGGACGTGTGAGGTGGTGAAGGTATGTGTGGCGTGATTTTTCCCTCATGTGTGTGCTGGGCGCCTAAAGCCTATGTGTGTTAGAAAATTATTTCAAGGTGTGTGGCGTAATTTTAAATCCCTCTTCAAGTGCTATATGCGCCTAGGGAGATGGGAGTCATAAGGCGTTGAAATATTTCAAGGTGATGGAAGTAAAATGATAAGTGTGCGCCTATGTTGAAGGGAGTTATAAGGTGTCAAAATATTTTCTAAGGTGGTGAAGACAAAATTGCTAAGGCGTGGTTTTTCCTTAAGTGTGCTAGGCGCCTCAAGTAGAAAGTGAAATATTTTCTAAGTGTTGGAGAACTCCTCTAAGGCGTTAGAAATTTTAATAAAATTGCCTTTCAAGTGTGAAGTATGAAGTGAGAAATAAGGCGTGCCGGGAATGAGTAAATTCTTCCAAACGAAGTTGATAAAAAATTCCTCTCCACTGGAAAACAAAAAATTTTCAAGGCAAGTTCTCAAAATGCAAGATGATTAAAATATTTCTAAGGCAAATTATTTTCTTCTTAGAAAATACGCCTAGAGCCTCGGGGTGGTGAAGTTTTCCGGAGCACGAGCAACTTTCCTCAGAGAT